>JACEGR010003701.1:0-99822 GCA_014170235.1 Listronotus bonariensis
AAGTTAAATTTTAAAAAAGTACAATATTGCGGAACTGCGCCTCAATTTAAGTGCTCATTAAACAAAGCTGGATTTATATAAGTTTCTATAATTTAAGAAATAAAAAAAAAATGGGAAACAGAAAAATAGGTTCCGAAAAAAATTATTTCATAAAAAGAACATCCCGCAAACTATTAGAAACATATCGAGACAAATTACTTAAAAATATTTTGTATGATATGTATGGCTTTAATAAAGAAATAAATTAGCAAAGCAAAAGTTTATACACAAAACATATTTTAAAAAAATTAAATGTATTTTATGGTGGCAGATACGTAGAATTACCCTCTATATGAACTCTCTCCATATCCTTACCGACTACGTTCCCGTATTTCGCGTTTTGTCTCCTAAACTCATCAGCGATTAGACATACTGTGACGATACCTGTTATCATTTTTACGTCAAAAAGTAGTTTATATCCTGCCATTCATATCATACCCAAACTTCATAAAGAAAAAATTAAGGGTGTAAAAGTTAGCAGAAGGGGACTATTTACGTCCACACTGTATATACCGGGGCAAAAATGTTATGAGACTTTCAACATAAGCAAAGAACAGCAGGTGACTTCCTCTACATTTTATAGCAAAAACTTATGCCATTCTAAAAAAACCTCGAATACCAAAGTTTCTGAAAACATGTGTAAAAATAAATAAAATATAAAAAATACCTTAAATAAAATGGCAACTTTGACACCCTGTATTTTACTAATGATCAACTTTTTGGCTAAGGTAAATTGTGTTGGATCGTTGTATAATTTATGGACCAAAAAATGTGGCATGATTATGTACAGATCTTTTGGAGACACCCTGTATAGGTATTTCAATCAGTGACCTCAAAGTCAAAAATTCACTTAATGGCAGGCAGTTTAGATTGGTAAAATAGACAAATGCAAACATAAATAAAAAATAAGATATTATTTAAAAACATTATATTTTTAAAAATAGTATATACTTTTTAAATAATTTTAAGAGAAACAAAATATTACTTGAACAATAATTTGTCATATTTAAATAGGTACTCATATTTACGTTGCTTTGCCAAAAATCAAACTAAAGTAAACTAAATCCTACATATTATCAATGAGTTTATCTTTAAAAATAGTTGTTGATCCTTACATTAAAAATCTAATTAACTTTTGCAATTCAAAACAAAAATATACCAAAAACCAAGGCAAAATAGCAGATTTATTCGTACGGCAACTATTAATAGCCCTACATCGTCATCGACGAAAGTTTGATGTTAAAATCCGGGATCTTGGCAAGTGCTTCAGTCCAGTTTTAACACCTCTCGACGCCGATATCTTAGTTTTTCCTCTTGTCGCCTTTTGCCGCCCCTTTGCCGCCACCATGGTGTACGATTCCGATTTTTACACAACCAGGAGGCCTTACCGAGCTTCGCCCGCCTATTCCTCGTATACGACTTCGGTAAGCATTGAATTTCTTATTCTTTTCAACTAAATATGGTTTAGTTTACACTAACATAAAATCCAAGCAATATGACGTCATTAATGACATGGCAATGCTACTTTCTATCAATGTATTACAGAAATGCAATAAAATATATAAGTTCTAACTTTTCTTGGATATGATTTCGTTTAACAAAAAGCTATTATTTACTCTATTTATTAGGAATACATTTAAATATAACCTACATTAAAGTAAAACTTGTCTTTGGAAAGCCATACCAAATGAAAAATTTTTAATTATTGACTCTACGAAAAAAATGCTTCTATGTAGGAGTATTGCTTGGTGAAAAATAAGTTTTCACAAAAATATATGTTGGATGTGCAGAGTGACTTGTTTTTAGTTATAGCTATTTATTTTTTTGAAAAAGTAAAATAATCTTATTTTTTAACTTTCTTTCTGGGAGCACATGTTTTACGTAAAAGGAAAAAACATAAGCTGACTCCGTTTATAACAACTAAAGAGTAAAACAAATTTTCTTTAAATTTGGCCTAAGGCGCTTTCGTCCCTAGTCGATTTAGCATCTTTTTTATTTAATAAAAACTTTGTGTATATTATCCCCCTGTATATTTTAAGGTCACCACCGATAACGTAAATTAAACGTTTTAAAAAAGTAAAAATAACTTTCAGTATTTTTTATTGGTTACTTTTGTTATTATTTTTTTAAAGCAAGTTTTTACGATTATTTCTTATTATTTCCTTATTAATTTAAAAATGTTTTTTTGAAAGTACTTTTAACATACAATTATTCTAGAAGAATGTTATTTTCGTATCAAGGTGGACATTTTAAAAAGAGTCACATTTTTTTCGTACAGTCAGTTAATATTAAAAAAATCATTTGGTTAGAAATTCTAAAGACACGCTAAATAACTAACCCTTTCTTCGGATGTGATTATTGAAACTTTAAATTCAACTGTCTTTAAAATTAAAATATTTTTGTAATAGTGAGTGGGTCACAACTGAAATATATTTTTGTTAAAATGATATAAATAAAACAAAAAGAGGTATCAGGCTCGGTTAGTAAAGGTATGTGTGATTGCCAATAAATACCGTGTGCTTTTTAGATGATCTATAAACGTAGAAAGATGTATGTAGACTATGAAAGTTTAAACGTAGAGAATACTTTTTGGGTTAGTTCTGGTTGGTTCTGGTTAGTTAGTTAATTAACGATTTCTTTGTGATATATTTTTATTACGGTATAATAAAAATTAATTATATTAAATAATATAAAATTTTAAAATTAAATATTATTTTTTAAAATAACCATATATAACAATTTCGCGATCAAAATGGGTCAAAATATATTTTCGACAACCCGTATAAATGAAAGCGGTTATATAAGATTGGGGTTCAATCAATCGATACATCTTTTAAAATAAATTTTGGATTTACTATGGGCGCATACGGAAGTAATCAGCTGCTTTACCGCTTGGTTTCAAAACTCTCAAATTAAACCAATAGACTAACTCCATTTTGACAGTTTTGACACTTGTAAACATGGGCGTCGTTTTTCAAATTTAGTTTATTTAAAAACTGAGAGATGGGACCCATACCCAATTTATATCAGATATTATTAATGCTAAAGGGAACACTTTGATAAAGAAAAAAATTATATTGGAATTTGCGAAAAAGGTTGATTTTTTGACACCCTTCTAAAATATAGGGTTTAAAAGCGAATCCTCTATTTGTTTTTTTTTCGTAGATTTAATCAAAATTTATCGACAAATCTTAAATTTCGCAAAAATATCTTACTTTTTCTGATAATTAAGGGCATCTGAAAATTTTTCACAAAAAAATAATAGGGTGAAAATATTTCAAGGGACAATATTTTTCTAAAAAGTACTAATAATTTTGCGAAATTTGGGATTTGTTTTGTTTAATCAACATTAAATTTACAAAAAAAATACAAATAGAGGATTCGCTTTTAAAACTTATATTTTTCTAGGAAGGCCAAACAAAAATCAACTTTTTTTTTCGCAAATTTTAAAATAAAAATTTCTTTACCAAAAGTGTCCCTCTTGGCATCAATAGCATCTGGTATAAATGTGGTGTGGGTATCATGTCTCAGTTTTTAGATAAAATAATTTAAAAATCCTGGCAACGCCCATGCGGTAAAAGCGGATTAATACCTTTTGTATCCGATGGAAAGACAAGCTCAGTTTTTTCTTACGAAAGTAATTCCATGAGCATAATCTATTACAACTCATTGGTAGTTTTATTATGATTTATGATATTGATAAGTATAGTTGCATGTTGTACAGTTAAATATCTTAATCTGTATCCCTACTTTATACTAAACAATAAGCAAGGTCTCCATAAAATTAATTTAACACTAACCACTTTAAGGACTATAACATTACATTTAACATTAAGCAAGTAAAGTATCCCAGCTCTCATTTTCTTAATAGCTCTACCTATTTAACTAAGTGGTCGTTAAATATGAAACGCGTCTAGCTATTTACAAAAAGGCAAGTACTCTTCGCATCTTGCCAAAAACCTAAAAATACGGGTAATTATGTTTAATCTTCTAACAAACCTTTTTTTTGTCAAAACATTTATTTTGCTTTGCCATCAGTTTTCAGTTTGTTCTATTTCCGTTTTAAAGATTCACAAGCTCAAATGCTTAGTCGTGGGCGTGGATACGATTTAAAAGAAAACGATAAAAGACTTTAGACAAGGCAACAACTTTCTCATATAACTTAAGCCATTTTTTGTTGTTAATACAGTTTAATTTTTTTTTTTAAAACATTACATTTTCTTGCTAAACGGTGACGTCATGTAAGTCGCGTATTTAACTGTGTTTCTATATATCACGGACAACGGTTTAAAAAATGTGTATTTAAATAAACCACCCTGTATATTTTACCAAATTTAAAGTTTAACAGTAAAAATTGAAGAAACAAAATATTATCTTGGTTCTAATTATTTTTAGATAATTCTGTCACTGTCAAAGTGACATAAAATAATAACATGTTTTTAATACCTTTCATTTTAAGAACTACTAATAGGTATGCAAGCAATTTAGTTAATTTTAGACACACACTTTCTTACTAGCACTAAAATCAGCAAAGGGTAATAATGACTAATTTTTTAACCTAAGTAAGTAAATATGTATCTAAAATAAACTAAATTAGCTGACCTACCTTTTAGTACTTTTTACAATGGAGGGTAATTATTAACATGTTGCCATATAATAATTTATCACTCTGTGTGAATTATTTAAAAATATTTAAAATTTAAAATTTTGGGTTCTTTTTTAACTTTTAATAATGAATAGGTATAGATAGCATACACGTAGTTTTTGACGTAGAATTTAATAGAGCCATAATTTGTTTAAATATACAGGGTGCTCCATTTAAAAAATCTACTTGACAATGAAAATTTTGTTTTTCTTCTATAATTATCAGTACGGTCAATAAAAAAGGACAATTAAATGCAACGTTTTTAATTTAAGTCTTTTTTTTATCTTGTATGTATAGGCAAAGATATGTCGTCTATAAATAGAGTTAGGACTACCCTGTATACAGTCAAACATAGAATCTCCTTTTTATTTGAAGTCGGTTAAAAAGGGCATACTGGATACAAGTGGTTCATTTCTTCTTTCATGGGCCAAGGGTCTTTTGGGCTATTTTACTGTATATGTATTTTATTTAACTTGATTTAAAAGTCTATTAATCTTAAATTTACTCTTGTACTGTAAAGCGTTACGTTTTGTACTCTGACAAAAGCTTTGACACCCTAAATTTAAGTTATTTAACTTTAAAAAAGTATTTGATTCAGGGTGTTAGGCTGTAAAAAAGACAATTTTTACTAAAAAGCAAAACTTTTTGCCGGATTTATTTCTTTATGAAATAAAAGTTCTTACTACATGGAAAACCTTTTTTATTAATAACGAAAAAAGTGCCGCTTGATAACAAGACCTCCTAAGTGAGAAAATAAATGTCTACGATTCCACGTTTATATATTGGATGTACAGCTTAGTTTCCAATTATAGCAAACATTTTTTTTTGAAAAGCAAAAATCTATTGTCTATTGTGCATTAGACAGCATAGGTTTTATGCGAAAATTCATAAAGTATATCACTCTGTTACTGCGCTTATAACAGCTGATGAGTAAAAATATTTTGTCTGCAATTTTTCAAAAATTTGATGTAAGGCGTCTTCGTTCCTCCCGAGCTTATCCCACATATTTAAATTTTGAAATTTAGAAAAAAATACACAGATTTTTTATGATGCACCCTGTATATATTATGGTTACCCCAAGGCCGTCGCACACATCCTACTATTAATTGGACGATCAGACAGATTATCTAAAGATTGACTGATTTTTGATATGTTCGACTTGACGTCCGATTTAAAATCGGGTCGGATGTATGAGTCGCCGTCATTAAAACCTATTATCAGTCGACCTCCAAATAATCGTATCCGAGAATCGTGTCCGATCGTCCGATTAGAAAATAGGATGTTTGCGGCCGGCCTTAGTGACGTAAATTATTACTACAAACAGAAACACTATAACTATGATTTGTTTTTATATCTGGACTCTAAATAAAAGTTACAAAATAATTGCTGTCAAATTTTAACATTTTTGATATACTGACCAGAGCAAAAAAAATGTTTTTTGATTTTACACACACAGCAATTAAGTTGTTTTTTTTTGTTTGATTTTCTCATGTTGTTTATGGATGTTTTTGTAATTTCTCATGGTCACATTTGTTAAAAATTCATTTAACGCAAGCATTTACGTAACTATGTATAAGTTTACAAAATATCGCAAGAGTTTTTTATTAATTTGAATAATTTGTGAACATTTATTTTTCTTATCAAGTAGGACTTTTTACAGGTAGGCACATTTTTTGTGAGGTTAATAATTAAAAAGTTTTTCATTTAATAGAACGAAGACACACTGTAAACAGGTTTATTTACAACCATGTATGTAATGTTGGCATTTCCGACTTTTTAAAAGTTTAAAAGTGTAACTATTCTGCATTTTACTTTCAGCCCACGGAGGGAAGTTAACTTTTCTCACGTGGGTCGAAAATAAAAGTAACCCTAGCAACATTGGCAAAAATTTAAAATTTTTCCAACTTGACATCTTGTCTAATATTTTAGACATCTCTATGTCACCTTTACGCAGAGTAATTATTTTAAAATCATTTTGTTAGATTACCATATTTTTAATTAAAAAATTAATTAAATATAAATTTAAAAAATGGTTGTAAATAAAATAGTATACAAACTTCGGTGAAAAGTTTCATTACTGTCTCAAGAAAAAAAACTTACTTTTATCTTGACAGCAAGGAAACACTTTCCACCTCGGTATGTAATGTGCCAAAAAAAACTGGAATAACAAAATCTACTGTTCGCCCACCGAATGTACCGGGACGACGTTTGAGAAAAACCGGGGAAGAAAATCCCCGAATATCATTACACGATGCTTTGGAGGCTCGTCTCGGCGGCCACCAATCTTTTCGCCGGCTATTATATTCGGATCATTTAAGAATATAATATATTATGTGATAAAATAAAAATAACAACGATAGCATGAGTAAAACAGGTACTCTAATTAAATAATAAATATTGAAATAAAGTGTGAATTAGGAATATTAGAATGAAAAAGTGGGAACATCTTAAAATCAACACGTTTTTTGTACGCATCCTTTTAATCGAGGTTTACTCGCTGGGCGAATTGTAGTTTTATCTTCTAATCTATTAAACTATTAGAGACATTTTGCACCTCTTAAAATAACAGACGTTTTTTAGCCTCCTTGAGGTTATCGTTATTAAACATAACGATTACGGCAGCAGTTTAAGACAGAGATTTTGTAGTCTCTTTTAAGAAATTTATCTTGCATCTGCGCTTTCGACACATAACCTTATTTTTGCCTGTAGTTCACCGATTTTAAAGTTAACGAAAAATCAGTATTTACTTTTATTCTTCATAAGATATAAATTGATATTTAAATATTTGCAAACACTTCTGTTGGTTTCGGTTTTTAAAGTAGATGCGAACAATACAGTATAAGCAAAGCACAAAAAGTAAGGTTAGGTTTGGTAGTAGAATAAAAAGCAAGTGTGCCAGATTGTAACATCTAAATTAATTACTGATTTAGAATATCTGTAAAAGTGCAAGTCCGTTTTAATTTCTTAATACTATTTGATTTTTACTACTGCTATTGATTTTTCGCTAATTAGAGCCTATGTACAAATGATCTTTTAATTAATACGGCATTAAAATTTTAACCTTTAAAATAATTGATATTAAAATTTCTACAATCCGGCAACCACGCAGTTTAACAATAACGATAACGATAACGATAAGCTCTTCGGTATTCATCCGTAATTAAAGGATTCCAGTATGGTTAATAACGATAACGGATCATGTTTGCGTTACTGCGCAGTCTCAGAATAACGTTAGCCACAACGGAATTGCAAAATAAGGGGTGCAAAATGTATCTATTATGTTTTAATGTTATCAAAGCAATGTAATTTTGTGACAGCCACGTCGAAAAATTTCCAAATATAAGAAATTCAATTTATAGACTTGGACACACTTTCCTACTTGGATTTTAATGTCCCAGTGTTTTAAGTCATGATGGTACCTACTATTACCATGAATAAATAAAAAAAAATAAAGTTCTATATTTATACTGTTTCACGATGTATAAAAATTAAAATTCTTGGTAATACGTTTGCAATAATACGCCTACGTTATCTCCAGGCAATAGTAAAAAAAGTCTACGAGTATCAGTGTGAAACTAAACAGAAAAACTAAACTGTTAAAATCCAAATTCGCCCACGCTTATTGTGCTATATCCTGTCTGTTCGATTGCGTAAATTGTTTTATATTGAATTTGTGAGCAAAAATCATGACATGTACACACAGCTGTTTACACGAATGGTGTGAAGTTTCAAACAAAAGGACATAATGAGCATCTAAAAATATAAAATACTTTTAAAACAAATGAGCTAAGTTTTTATTATTTTTTTTTAATGTTTAGTGACGTGTAGGTTGTTCTTTGTTCTTAAGCAGACGGTATAAGAAGATGTATACCGGTTCAGCTAAATAACTTAACGCATTGGCAATGTAAGGAAAAGAAACAGTATAATGTGAATACCCCCTTGTAAATATTTCTGATTGGATTAGTCACATATGTACATGCTTTTTTGTTGGTTTACTGGCCGATATTCTAATACCTACTTGCTTAACCAGTATAAATAATAATTGTAAAACATTGTATTAATCCTCTCGCAAAAATTAAGGGAACAAAAACTTTTCCAACGGGTGATTTCAACAGGCTGTATTTTGGTGAAAACTCTTCGTACAGAAAAAAAGTAATTAAGCTCTTGAAACTTAAAATTCTAGTTTTAAAATTTTTTGGTAAAAACTTTTAGGAGCTCCGGTTCTCAAGCAATCCTACGATAAAGCACAAAAAAACATATTTTTCTAATTTTTTAAAATTTTGGTCGCATAGCTTGTTTATTTAGCTTTAAGCTGCTTTTTTCGAAATCCTGATAGTAAAATTAATTTTTACATTTTTTTAAATAAGCCTTTGAGAAACTCATAATCGTGTAAGCTGTCAAATAAAATATATAATTTTTTAACATTTAAAAATATTACGTTTTGTTGAGAAACACAAACCTTGTTCCTTTAATTTTTAAAAATTTAGATCAATTGGTTTAAACTGAAAACCGTTGAACCGACCAATTTAAAAAATTTAGAGGCTCTTTGGGGTACATCGGACTGTTAAATTTCTCTATAACCTGAGCTTTTCTGTCCATATCAGCGAAGATACAGTTAACCCACGTACAGACTTCGATACAATTGGCGAAAACATTTGTTGGTCGACTGTATCTTGAATGTTGCACATCGGTCGGCCGACTTGTTGCAAACGCCATGGCAACATCCGTGGGCGTTTTCATCCAAGGAATCGGCAAGACGCCTGTTTTCCATTTAATATGGAAAACATCGGCAGGTTTGATAATGAGCTTTAAAACTAGTGTGGACGCGAAACACTTATATGTATCTGCAAATGTTTTCCAACTTTGTTGCTGAAAATTTTTTGAACAGGATGCAGTCGTCCGACAATGTTGTGCCGGATTGTATCTAAGTCTGTACATGGTTTTAGTTAACCAAAACCGCAAAAAAGTTTTTTTTTACTTTATTATTTAATGAAATGTTAGAGGTGAAAAAAATCATCCTCTAACTCCTAACTAGATTTCGTAGGCAGTTTTCTCGAGATAATAAAATTCCCTGTCCATTTGCTGTTCGACCAGTAGTTACAGAGATATCGGTAGTCCCGAAAAAGCACTTCAAAACTGAATAAACAAGAAAATAAAAATTACAAAAAATATATTTTCGTGGTTCATCTATAAGGATTGCATAAGAACTGGAGCTCCTAGAAATATTTACCCAAAAAATTTAAAAACTAAAATTTTTAAGCCACTTTTTATTTTCTAGAGTCCATTTTTTACAGAAATACAGCCAATTGAAAAACATCGAAAAGCTGGAAAATTTGTTAGTTTTTTTAGTTTTTGCAAGAAGTGTACAAAAACAATTATTTTATACAGAGTGCAACGGAATTGATAAACAAGTTTTTAAATTTCTCAAGGTATAGAAAAATCGTATGAACAGGCCCTAAAAATGCCTCGCAAGATGATTAGAGTCCCCCATATTGCACAAAAATATTTTTTTTGTCTATTTTAGAACATTCGCTCATTTTAAGGTGTCACCAGTAAAAAGCCACAAAATGTGTTTCATGGTACTTTGTGTTATGGTATTAAAAAAACACGCAAACCACAACGAGTCGTATGCTATTTCTTTATCAATAAGCGTTTTAGATTTTTAATCGTAACATTTTAAAATCCATCCCAACTCTATTTAAATACCAAATAACTTTGCCCCAAACAAATAAAAAAAAAAAAAAACAAAATACAAAACAAAAATTGAATAAAAATATTTGTTGGACACACTATATTTATTATTACTGTTAGTGGACATACCAGGTGCCATAAAAACAGCATTTTCATTGTCAAGTTATTATTATTTCTTTTAATGGAACACCCTTTACATATTAAATATATTAAAATTATTTTTGCTGGTTTTTAAGAAAACAAAAACATGTCAGTTTACTCATTAACGGTAAAAAAGTAAAGGAAGCAGCTGTATGAATAAACGGGTTGGTTAAATTAGGGCAAAGTTGCGCATTTTTAAATATTTTGTTTTAAACCAACTAATTTGTTACATAGATTAAAATTACTTCGCCCCACAAACAAAAAGTCCGAAGGTCCGAAAGACTATACCATGGTATCTTTATGTTTCTGGTGTGGCTGAATCCGAATTTGAGGTCCGTTTGATCCCATTAGATCATGGTCAAGGTCATTTCAAGGTCAATAACAGCCCAACAAGTAAAAAAGTCGATGCTCTGAAAGGCGAGACCATGGTATGCTTTTTGGGGTCTTTGAATCAAAATTTGGGGTTTGTTTGACCCCATCAGGTCAGGGTCAAACTCTTTTCGGGGTCAAATCATCAAAATTTATAAAAAATAGACCATAACCGTGATATCTTTATGTTTATGGAATCGCTGAATCCGAAGTCAGTTTGACCCCATCAGGTCATATTCAGGGTCCTTTCAAGGTCAAATCAATAAATTTTATAGAAAATAGACCACAATCATGATATATTTATGTTTTCGGGGTCGCTGGATCTGAATCCATCAAATTGACCTCATTAGGTTAATCCGAATCCACATCCCCGGATTCAGCGAATCCAAAAACATAAAGATACCACGATTAATTTTAGTAATTTTATATATCTTTTTTTTATAAAACGAAACGAAAAGATGGTAAATTCTTCCTTGCAATTTAACTTGTTAGTCTGTCGTAGTTTTGTTTGTTTATTTATTTTTTTTAATGTTGTCCTAATTTTGTTTAAATTTCTTGTTAAAGTTTTATTTGCTTGCTGTTCCGGAACTTTCTGCGTAAAGTATACAATTTTTTGAAACAAATGTATACGACCTCGTATATCCAAATACTTTTGTTTTCTTCCAAATAAGGCTTTCGCTATTTGCAAAAGCAAGTAGAGTTTAACTGCAGCAGAATTTGTCACATTGAATGATGTGCAAATATGCAAATATTAGAGAGTGTCTGCTTTGTCTCTGTGCTAGTCTCTTTGTAGATATGGAAATTATTTTGAACTAAGGTTTGACATTAAATATTTGCTTTTGCATTTTATTTTTATAGACATTTTCTAATAAGTACACACGTGTCGATTGTCATATGAAGTGAATTAAAAACCTAAAAGTAAACTGATAGACCTTTAGAGTATAGGGGATGACACAGGATATTGCTACTTCCACATTTTTATTCGCATTGTTTGATATATTCTTTTAAAAGTTTTACATTATACTAAAAGCATATATAATTGACATTTTTGTTTTATTTAGGGTTGGCAACCAAAACCTGATTTTTGGTATACCCTTAATTAGGTGTTATTTGTACACCAATATTAAAAAAAACATTACCATTTGTTTAAAAAACTGACTTCTCCCACTACGGATCCATAATTCTTAGCAGAAGGATGCCCTTGATATGCTGTAACGGTCTTAGTTAAAAATCGTATTTGATTGTGAAAATATTGTTATTTGTTTGTAAACGGCGCCTAAAACACACCGCTCGACTGTTATTAATTTAATATATTATTCGACGCAGAATTGTATTTTTTGTAAGTCCCTTCTATAAAATTGGTGTAGGTATTTTAAAACTATACCATTAATTACATCAGCAGAACATCAAAGACAAAGCATGTAATATAATAAAAGTATTTTCTGGTCTAAAAACAGAATCACGAGATATAAATATTGCAACTAAACTTTATGCATTTAAGCCTACTAAATTATTTTAATGTGTTTGTATTTTTATGTAATATTTGCTTTTGTGAACTAATATTTAAAAATTTACAGATTAAACAATTTCAATAAACGCATAGTAAAATAATAAACACGGTATTTATAGTAGGTACATTTTTGTAAAAAAGTACTTTTAAAACACTTAACCAAAACCGGATTTTTGGTTAACCCTTAACGCCGCCGGTGTTATTTGTACACCAATCTTAAAAAAACATTACCATTTGTTTACAAAACTGATTTCTCCTACTCCGGTCAATAAATCTTAGCAGAAGGATGCCCTTGATATGCTGTGACGGTCTTAGTTAAAAATCGTATTTGATTGTAAGAATATTGTTATTTGTTTTTAAACGGCGCCCAAAACACACCGCGCGACTTTTAATAATTTAATATATTGGGTTCGTTCCAGCAGAATGTTGGAAACATGTTAGCAACAATCTTAAAACGCAGAAATTGTTACAAACATTAGTCAGAAATGTGGGCAACAGTTTTCTGCTGGAACGAAAAATAAACAAGGCGTGCATACTGCTTATACGTCAATACAAGAAAGGTTATGTTAAAAATTGTCAGTAATGTTTAAAGAAAGTTTGCTAACTTTTCAAATAGTTTCCAACATGTTTCCAACATCTTAAAACTACTGCTGGAACAACAAACAATTGTATAATGTTACAAACATGGCACTGCCGGAACGACAAATTTGACGTGCGCAGAATCCGAACGGTTGCAAACATTTCTGACAGCCTGTGGAAACAAACCTAATATTCCAATTGTCTTTTTTGTAAGTCCCTTTTATAAAATTGGTATAGGTATTTTAAAACTATACCATTAATTACATCAGCAGAACATCAAAGACAAAGCATGTAATATAATAAAAGTATTTTCTGGTCTAAAAACAGAATCACGAGATATTAATATTGCAACTAAACTTTACGCATTTAAGCCTACCAAATTATTTTAATGTGTTTTTATTTTTATGTAATATTTTGCTTGTGTTAACTAATATTTAAAAATTTACAGATTAAACAATTTCAATAAACGCATAGTAATATAATAAACACGGTATTTATAGTACATATTTGTAAAAAAGTACTTTGACCTTGACTATTTTAAACCTGTCCCAAAGTCACGATTTTAAAATATTTTTGAATTATTATTAATTATAATTCTTTTTCATTTACCCACTTGATTATGCAGCTAGAATTTTATTATATTTATTGTCTTTTTTATCGCAGCGGTTCAAATTTTTACCAACAGAATTCAACTTTATTAGAAAATAATTTAACAAAAATAAATTTGAAGTGGTATACATATAAGTAATAAATCACTGGTATTTTTACAAAATGCGACGTTTTTCGCAGCACATCAAAGAGCTGTAATCTAGATATCATTTTAGCGACTGTGAAAATATGATGATTTGCTAAAAGCTCTGTAAATAAAAAACAGGCATTTGATGGCTTTTAACCAAACCCTATTCAGTTTCTGTGTGATTGTTTGATTTATTTTTTTAAAAAGCAATTTTATGCCAGTAATAAAAAAAAGGAAACTAAAGGAACAAATAAAAATTTAAAGGAAGCAAGAAGCGTATTTAAGCGCTGCTTTTAAATTTTATATATTTGAGAAGCCATACTTGTCGTTAATATCATTATATTTGTTTAATCAAAACTCAAATACACGCCTAATCAGTAATTATATTTTTATAAAATGCAATCTAAAGGAGTATAAAATTTAAGGTGTCAACAAAATATTTGCTGGTCAATTTGACTTCGATTAAAAATCTCTTGCGGCTACAAAATGACACATTGTTTTAAAAGTTAAAAGAATTAAAAAAAAAACTTTTTATTCTGTACTAAAATTGTTGTTCACATAAGAGCAATATTTAAAAATGCATTTAAATTTATTAGAAATATTAAGCCGCTTTGATTAATCAATGCTTACTTGACAACTTTTTACCAAAAAACTTTAAAACTTTCTTAGATAAGTTAAGTAAGTTAGATAATTTTATTTTTAAAACTTGAATAGAAATGCTTTCTTTAATAGTTGTGTTCTTCCTTCATATATTTTAAATTATATTGTTCTGAATTTTCCTTAAGATTATTACCTGACTAGGTAAAAAGAGGATTAAAATTTCTGATTTAATTAGGTTTCAATGGATGAATACAAAAAAGCTACAAAAAAAAGTTTAATTAAATACTGCACAAGCTCTTTTTTCATTTTTATATAGTTAAGAAAACAAATTTTACCACAATATATTTTTTTAATTAAATACATTTTTTTATTAAGTGGTATAAAATAAAAAGCTTAGAGAAAGCTATAGCATTTATTTTGTCAAATAGATTTCTGATCAGCAAAATTAATTAAGGTACTTAACCTATTTTTTACCTATTGAACCAGTAATATTTATAAAATATTTTAAATTTTTACTCATCTCTATATTGCCACTATTTTATCTACAGAAAACATTTCACAAAAATAGGATATTATAAATTTATACGGTGTATTTTTACTATATTTTAGAGTGGAATTGACAGATAAAAATTCAAAACGGTTGTTGGGCACCATCTTGAAAAAGAAAATTAAGAGAAAAGGAGAAATTGTGGCAGATCATTTTAAATCTTCTAACGAGTACTTTATAACGTTGATATATAAAGTCAATACCCTTACCAACTACGGCATTTTTTGTTTAATCTCTACGTGTTAGTGTTCTGAATGCTTTAGACCGTCTTCTTTCTAAGGATTGACAAAATGCTACCACAAATTCTTTGGGTCAAAGCACGACGATATGTTTTTTTACGTAAGTCGAAAGGTTGCAGGGTGTCAAATTTTCTATTTATTTTTTTACTTGGACACCCTCTATCTCGCAAACGATCAACTATTTAACTAAGGCAAATTGGGTTAAATCGTTGTATTTGGAAGCGTAAGAAAACTTGCAGTACTAATTTGTAGAGACCTTTAGAAAAACCCGGATGGCATAAACAAAGCGTAAAGGAATGCGAAGGAAATTTTTTATGTAAAACAAAACGTTTTGTAGCAATATTTATCAAGTGTACCTTTTTTGTCTACAAAAAATATGGAAAAAAAAACAAATATCTGTTAGATTTATAATATACCGAAGCATAAAAAGTAGTGACAGTTTAAACAAAAGCAAAGTACTGCAGGTGATCTCCGTCTACATTTAACAGCAAAAATGCAAGCAGCTTTTGATTCCATACTTCAAAAAAAAATTCAAATTTGTACCAAACTTTAAAAAAATTCTAATAATAAATAAAATATTTATAACTAAATTAAAATTAAAACTTTAACATCCTGTATCACGCACACGATTCACTTTTTAGCCCAAAGTGTCTATGGTAGCATTTTGTACAGACCTTTTAGTATACTGAGCATATTTAGTAATCTTGGAAAAAGTTGTAACAAATGTATTAATAATACTTGTTTTTAAAAATATTTCATTATATCGGACGCGAAACAAAAATAGGTAAATTTGCTATTTATGCGCAAAAGCACATTTTTAAAAATAAACCAAGAGCTAAAATCTATTTTTTTTCCGTGGCGAGAAAAACAAAAAATTAACGTTAAAAACACATTTTATTACAATATACACTCCTACTCAAAAGAAAACCGGACAAACTTTGTTCGAGCTTAACCTTAAATAATTTTTTGTGTTTTTGACCAATTTTATTTATTTTTGAGTCCAGTAGTAACTTTTTTTTTATCAAAATGTATATTTAATATGGGAAATGAAAATAGATTTTAGTATTAGATATTATACAGGAAAGAGCCAAATGCTGCATTTTGACCAAAATTTTCACACAATTTTTTATAGCCACATCTTTTCTTTACATTTCTTTTTAATTTATAATAATATCTCTACTCTAAGGGAACACAATTTTTAAGAAAAACAATGCAATTTCATTAGGCTGGTTTTAATGTACCTACAATATAATATGGCGAACATACAGGGTACGTTTTTAAAACTTACAATGGCTATATTTTCTAAAACCACGACAAATATCAAAAAATAAAATACTTTTTTATAAAACCCGTGGGGAATGTAAATGACTTATTTTTCAACACACCTCTATCAACCCCTTAAGCTTCACACTCCAGTCACTTAAAAATCCTAAATGGCAACACCCTTGTGGCACCTCTATGGAAAGCTTAATGAAAAATGCTTTTTGTTGGTCATAAAAGTTTGGGTAAAATCAAATACTACCCTTAAATTTTAGATTAATCATACCCTATTATCCATAAAGAATATCAAAAATTGTCGAATTAAATTAATTTCTAAATTAATTAAAATTAATATCAGATTACGTTAGTTTGATTATTTCTGTTGCACAAGTGTTCAATAGCAAAGACTAGTGGCTGATACTTTTTTCTCCGACAAAAATTCGGAAAGACTAACTAGAACTTTTATGGAGGAGGGTTAGCTCCTAGGGGTAATATTTTAATTTATTATCAATTTTAATTAATTTTATATTAATTTAATTGGAAATTTTCTGGTATTCTTTATGAATATTAAAGTATAGATTTTTCTAAAATTTAGGGAAAGGATTTAATTTCACCTCAACTTCTTTAAAACCAACGAAAAGCATTATTCAAAATCTTTCCAGGAAGGTGCCTCATGAGCGGTGTTGCCATTTAAGAATTTAAAGTGACTTGGGGTGCTGCTTAGAGGTTGATAGACGTTTAAAAATACGCCATTCATATTCACCCCTTGTTTTATAGCAACGGTTTTTCTGTATTTTTTATATTTTGCCTTGGTTTGGAAAGATAGGAATTGTGTTAAAACGCACCCTGTATTAGATAGGATAGTCATATTTCCGAAACTAATGAAGATAACTATATCAAATGCAAAATGTTTAATGGTCTTATAAAGATTATTTTCTTACTGGGAATCTAATAGACAGAGTGTTTTTTAAATTATACTTTTGTCGTACCCTGTATGTTATATCTTAAGAGATAAAAAACAATCTGATCACTCATTTAAAAACCACGAAACCAAGGGAGCAAACTAATATTTTTATTTCTTTTTATCGTAAAAAATAAACATTTTATAGGAGGTGTAACTTAACACGCGGTACACTAACCTCATTGTCTTTTAAAAAAATGTTTTTTTCTTTCATAATAGAAATATTAATTTAAATAAAAAAAGGAATGTTTAAAAAGATAAGGCTTTAAAATGCAATACAAAGGTAACAAATTTGGATGTTAACTTATTCCACAGGGTGTTCAACAATTTGTTTACCACCTGATCCTATAAAACTTTTTGCAATCCTCGCATTAAAATTAATGTAATAAGTTTTGTATAATAAAATAATTTAAATTTAAATATCTTCCTTTTCTTACGTGTATGTATACCCGGCAAAAAGCTCACTTTTTTCCCAGGGTAAAAGTAATTTTATATAAAGTCACATTTTAGAAATTAAATATTGCTCCCGTCACGGAATAAAGTATTTTTTTACTCTACAAAATATAGGAATTGTAAGTTTTAAAAAACGCACCCTGTATTTAAGATTAGGATAGTCATATTTCCGAAACTAATGAAGATAACTATATCAAATGCAAAATGTTTAATGGTCTTATAAAGATTATTTTTACTGGGAATCTAATAGACAGAGTGTTTTTTTTTAATTATATTTTTGTCGTACCCTGTATGTTATATCTTAAGAGATAAAAAAAATCTGATTACTCATTTAAAAACCACGAAACCAAGGTAACAAACTAATATTTTTATTTCTTTTTATCGTAAAAAATAAACATTTTATAGGAGGTGTAACTTAACACGCGGTACACTAACTTCATTGTCTTAAAAAAAATGTTTTTTTCTTTCATAATAGAAATATTAATTTAAATAAAAAAAGGAATGTTTAAAAAGATAAGGCTTTAAAATGCAATACAAAGGTAACAAATTTGGATGTTAACTTATTCCACAAGGTGTTCAACAATTTGTTTAACACCTGATCCTATAAAACTTTTGCAATCCTCGCATTAAAATTAATGTAATAAGTTTTGTATAATAAAATAATTTAAATTTAAATATCTGCCTTTTCTTACGTGTATGTATACCCGGCAAAAAAGCTCACTTTTTCCCAGGGTAAAAGTAATTTTATATAAAGTCACATTTTAGTAATTAAATATTTCTCCCGTCACGGAATAAAGTATTTTTTACTCGAAAGTGACGCATTTGAGTTGCTACATAAATAATTATTTTTCTTAATAGACAATTACAATATTGCTCATTATGTTTCAGAAGAAAAAAAAGCTAATTAATGTTATAAAATGTTATTATTCTGTAACAAATTTATTCTTCTAAAAACGTTTATCAATATACAGTTCTTGATTACAGTTCATTTGTAAAACAGCTAATCACTGAAGTACCTAAATCAACACTGATAAATTTAAATTTCAATTTTCCCTTCTTCCTTGTCATAAAAATGATATTTATTCAGTTAAAAACCTACTACACTGCCTAATATATTTTGTTCGGATTTTTATGTAACCCCACGACAGAAAGAAATAAATTTACCCGAGAAAAACATTTTACCAACCTTAAGTGCTTGCGTAGGAAATTTTTAAATTTAGGGTAAGGCAAAAAGATACTTTAAGATTATATTAGCATTAAACTTGACGTTTTAATATACGAATACAAATTATTTAATTTTAAAAAATAATTTTCTTTCAAAAATTTTAAATACAAATATGATTTAAAGAAGAAATTGCAGCAATGTAATATTTAAACATTGTTATTAAGTAAGAATATAAGAACTTTATTTTTCACACTTCCGGGAGTTAGGTGGTTACTGTAGTCCCTAGTTTCAGTCCCTGGGGACTAAAGAGGAAAATAATATAAACAGGAGCGACATTATTTTAATACTTTGTTTTTAATAGATTTTTTTATTACACTTAAGGGATTAAAGTGGTTACTTTAGTCCCTTGTTTTGAGGATTAAAGAAAAAGTTCCGACACTTTGTTTTTGATGGATTGCCAAAATTTTCTTGATTTTTTTCTGTATTTTTTTATAATATATAAACCTCTGGATTGGAAAGGGTCTTTTTACCCCTCAACGAATTGTATCCCTTCCTTTAGTCGGGCAACAAACTTTTCGCTTGGGATGAAAAGCTACACTTTAGTCGCTTGGTGTATATTATACCATTATACCAATATTTGCACTGATTGTAATAAATAAAAAACTTTGAATATTAAAATACATAGCCCCAGTGGAATAAACTGGGGCAGCGTAAGTGCATATACCGGATTGGTAAAAAGTAACGCAACTTTTATATATCATTAAAACAGATGATGCTATATTTACGAAATTTAGCATTTATTTTATGTGAAATTAAATAGTGAAACGTATTTTTTCTGTTAAAATAAAATACCCCATTTATTGCAATAAATTAAAAAGCCAAATTTAGTTT
Organism: Listronotus bonariensis; assembly: GCA_014170235.1. Lineage (NCBI taxonomy): Eukaryota > Metazoa > Arthropoda > Insecta > Coleoptera > Curculionidae > Listronotus > Listronotus bonariensis. The sequence continues at coordinate 19,827 of JACEGR010003701.1, forward strand.
GATTCTAAATTTTCAAAAATTTGTCTTTAGTAATTACTTAAATATGACTCACAAGATCTTTTGCAAAAAGTAAATTACAACCTAAATATCTTTAAAAGCCGCTATAGCTCTGCTTAGAAAATTTGGTATTAAGGGACTTTTAGGCATGCCTAATAAACAGTGATATTAGCATTGCTGCCAGATTTTAATGAAAATGCGGTGTTGTCATCTCGTCAACTGGTAAAGATTAAATTTTTAAAATTTGGTATTGCATATATAAAAAAAACGGTGTATCACTAAACTGGGAAATCTGGCAACGGTGCGATATCACTATTAAGTCCTTCATGGTGTCCACCTTCCAGATACTAAATTTTGTAACGGCAGCTTAAGCGGTTTAAAAGATATTTAAGAGTTGCAGTACTTTTTAATACGCTTTTATTAGCTTGGGTTGTAACTATCTATCTATGTAACGGAATCTTTGAGCCTAATTTTTACCAACTTCCAGCGATTCAATTTCTTTGAAACTTTGCACACGTATCAAGGACCGATGACAATGCAATAATTTAAAAACAGTATCCCGTTATCCTGATTAGGACCGCCAGTATAAATAAATTCCTTTACAGATCCTCTGTGTCCTAATACTACTCTTGACAAAATGGCGAAGGAATTTTTGAGTGAATAAACTGGAGCATTTATTTTTAAAAACTAATTGATATATCGAACTAAAAATGAAAAATAAATAATAGTTTAAAGAAACCAAAAAACACGCTTTTATATGCAACTCGAACTAAAAATTAGAAAATATTTTTCATTACAAGAGTTTGTCACTTCAGAGTAAAAAGCGTGGGTGCATTTTTACTATTTTTCATAACTTTTCCCTCATAGATATTTGCAAATAGAATAATTATAACATTTAATATATTAAGCACCCCACGCTTTTTACTCTGAAGTGACAAACTCTTTGTAATGAAAAATTATTTTCTAATTTTTAGTTCGGTTGCATATAAAAGCGTGTTTTTTTAGTTTTTTTAAACTATTATTTATTACTATGTTAAGAGAATATAGCAAATTGAATTAAAATCTGGTGCATGCCGACCGCACATATGCGCTGGTCCATTTAATTATAGGTACTGGCTAAACGACCGCCATCGACTTTGCTCAATTAGAAGAAAACAGCCGTCGCGTCGTCCGACGGTTTTATTTATTTACATTCATGAAAGCCACCGAAAATCTTAATTAATTTGTTACTACCCGCCGCTTTTACTTATTTTATCGGTATATGCCGCCGTCCGGCGGCTATGATTATAAAAACTAATAAAAACCGGCAAATAATAGTTAACTTAACCTTAATAATAATTTATTTTGCTGTGGAGTAGGAGTTTTTGTTGTTTTTTCTTTTTAATTATTATATTTTTTTATTGATCAATAACAATTCGAGTACATTAACTCGTTTCGTGGCCAAAACAATTAGTATGTAAGGTCAAACCAACTTAGATATAAAAAAATAATCAATAAATAAACAAAAATAATTTTTTTCAAAGATCTTAATAGGTATTTAAAAGAAGAATGTTTTAAAAAAGAGAAGCTAGAGCAATATATCGGAAAGATAAAAAACTAATCGTTACATAAAACTAAAGCTAAAGTACTACCAATTAAAATATGCATGTATTTGGGGTCGAAAACACTTTAAATCTGCAGGAAAAGTCCAAGACAAGAAAATTGCCCTTTCTTAGCCTTACAGATAATAAATAGAGGACAAAAAATTACAATTTGCCATCAGGAAAGAGGTAGACCAAAAGGAGGAGGTAATACCATAATTGGATTGAGTGCAAAAGAAAGTAAAAACAATAACCTTAAGAAATAAAAGTTTGTTTCATTACACACATGTCGTTTATATATCTCATCTGGTATTACTTTTTTTTTCGCCCTTTCGGGGTCATCCCACCCAGGTCCGACGACAGCCCCCTAGGTGGTGCACTGCAGCCTGAAGGGTTATTGTACCTTGACCCCTACTCCTTCCCATTCATTCCATAACCTTGGATGGTTGTTCCTCGGTCCGTCTCGTTTACCCCCGAGCAAAACACCGCGTGCCGTTACCCAAAACCGACAACGGCCCGGTCACTCATCCAAGTTATGGGCGCGCACTTTACTGCTTAACTCCGGTGATCGACGCTGCCGATACAACCGGAGCAGCCACAAGCGCGCCTTTTTGTGGTATTCCTTACTTACTATCCGAGTTTTTTTATACTGGGTGTAATTTAATTAAAGGCTAGAAATACAGGGTATGATTCCTTAGCTTATTTTAGGAAGGAAAATTTATATAAACATATGTCCTAATCCTTTTAAATTTTAAGATACGGAATATCAAAATTTCAAAAAAAAAAAATTTTTTTTTCTAAATATCGTAACTATTTTTTTACCCAATGTTTTTTTCATTTGTCAATATTATTAATGACATAAAGGGGTAATTAATAACTAAATTAATTAAATTTAGTAAGTTCAGTGGCGTCTCGAGAGGCAAGAGAAGAAATATTTTCAATAAAAAAAAACGGTACGTGACTGTGTAAATGTATGTACCATTTTTGTGCTTTCTTTAAAATAGTCAAATAAGAATACTGCTTTTATGTCTCTTAATTATTTTCGTATTTTCTTTAGTTTAGAGAAAAAAAATCTCTTAATTGCATATTTTTAGACCATAAAAGAAGCATTGCGGGATCTTTTTCTTTTAAAAATAAGGTTTATTATTTTTAATTACCAATTATGTAACAAAAAATAATAAAAACTTATTTAAACAGGCTTTATATCCAGTATAACAGTTTTTACTAAGTGTTTCTAAAATTTTTGGTTTTGTGAAAATTTTAACACCCTGTATCTCAAAAGTTAATACGTTTAGGACATATGTTCATACAAACTTTTCTTTATAAAATAAGCTAACGAATCATACCCTATATTTTTAATCATCAATTAAATTACACCCTGTATGGTATAAAACAAATTTAAATATTGTTTTTGTTGCACTGATTTTTTAATACCTGTATTTGTCATCAAAATTATAATATCGTTTAAGATATACCGGGCACGACAAAATGTGTATTTTTTTAGAATTAAAAATACTCTCCTGGCTTGTGCTTTTCAAAAAGATACATTTTTTTCTAAATGCCTATTAAGAGCGTCAAAAAATCATTGTTAAATTTATTGATCAATAAAAATAAAATATTTTACAATAAAAACCCACGAAAATAAAAACGCTTAGGGGACAGCAAAAAAATAATTATTAAGGTTAGGTTAACTATTATTCGGAGGTTTTTATTGGTTGTTATAAGCATTGCCGCCTGTAATAACAAATTAATTTAGATTTTCGACGGCTTTTATATACGTAAATAGATAAAACTGCCGACTGTTTTCTTGTTATAATGGAGCAATGCCGTCAGCGCTCGTGTAGCCAGTGCCTTAATTATATTGGGACTTTGTTTATACCTTTAATAGAGAAACAGTTTTTTTGCAATAAGGATGCTCCGTAAATTTCAAGACATACCATTAATTCGGTCCTGTATCAGCTTTTATTAAAACTGACCTTATTACAGTTTTCATAAAATCAGAGATATTTTATGTTACAATGTAACAAATATTATTCATCAACTGTTTCTTACAGTATAGGTAGCGATTTAGCGTGGGTATTTGAAACCAGTGACATATTTGGAAAAATAAATTCTTGGAAGTAGCCCAAAGTTTCTTTATGAGAAGGGGTTTAGACATTATCAAGACCGGTGATAGCTTTTGTCAGGGACGTGAGGGTGTGAGAATTACGATTTCGGTTGGCAGTTCTGTTCAAAGTTGGTAGCATTATCAGCTGATGACAGAGTCGTGCCTTGTCGAAGCTTTGTTTGGTAAAAACTGTGGAAATTTGCCATTTTCATTTTGGTTGTATATTTTGCCAGGATTTCCAGTTGTTAATGTTTTTGGTTAGTTTAGAGACACATATTATTGGTTCGGACTCGTTTTATTTTAGAGATTTTGATAGTGTTTAGGCGAATAGTTTTCAGTCATTCGTGTTTTTATATACATATGATACAGATGAGTGTCCGCTAATTAATGGTACACAGAAAAACCACAGATTTCTTATGCGAAAATACCCATTTAGGATTTAAACAAACATACTTATATCCAAAAGTTAATGATAAGAAAGATACAGGGTGTTGAGATATAAATATTTTTTAATCATGTATTTCGATAATTTTTGATATGTTTTAAACATTTTAATAAAACTCGGTATCCAGGAGTTTTTAGATATCAGCTATTTATATCTGCGCAGTTGTAATTATAGGTAATACGATGTTATTGAAGGTACTTTCGGGTGCACTAAACAACTAAAACGTGAATACCTTAAAAAACGGTTGTCAAGACCGTTTCTTACTAAGTATACCTTTTTTTGTGCAGAAAGCATAGAGAAGCTTACTAGTTTACATACATACAGAGTGGTAACAAAAAATTGGGTAGTTATAGAGAATTTTAAATAGTGTACCTATCGCCCACTAGTCTACACATAAAAATTAATATTCAATCTGAAAAGCTAATATTTAAAAACCCCTAGATACCGTTTTATTAAGATATTTAAAAAGGGGGAAACAATTATCGAAATTAATTTACTTTTTCTTTTTACTATGACACCCCCGTATCTTCCTTATTATAAACTTTTGGATATTAGGTATGTTTGGTTAAATCTTAATATTTTGGCATAATAAATCTGTGGTTTTTCTGTGTACCATTCATTAGCGGACACCCTGTATACAAAGTTTTTAAAATGGTTTTTGACTTACGGAACCATGGAAAATGTTTTGCTCTGCCAGGTACCTCATCGTCCTGTCATCGGTTTGATAATTTTTAATTTTCAATATTTAAACCACATTATGTTTTTGTTTTAAGTTATGCCTATTAAAATAATCCAATAAATTTTGTTTACAACATACAGTTCTTTTTTGTTTTCTCTCTAATTCTACGCCACTGATCTGCCTAAAATCAAACATGGCCGAACATGGCCCGACGTGACGTCACAGCCGCGCTAGCCAATATGGCGAATGTCGTGACCTTATCTCATTAATCGACTTTGGACGTAGCCTTTCTTAACCTAAAGAAATGTAATGAATACGGGTACAGGCAATTTTAAATTTAGGTCGCGTTTTATTTAACTGAAAGTGAAGTTGGCTGGATATTTGTCATTTAAATAAATTCTTCATGAAACTAAAATACAAGGTGTCTCTAAAAGATGCAAAAGAGAAGGTACCATTAATTCCTGAGGCTAAAATATAACAATTTAACCCGACTTACCCTATTCAAGTGATAAAAGAAGCTTATATTGAAAACTGTACCATCCTGTATCTTAAATGTTAATACATTTAGAATATGGGTTAACTTAAACTTTTCCTAAAATCATATTTACACTCTAAAAGATAGGCATCTTATTCTTAAACACTTGGTGTAGCTTAAACCTGGCCATAAAAAAGTATGTTTTTTAAGTTCAAATTAAATATTTTATTTCGTTTTTCTTAATAAAAATGTTTGTTTGTAAAAAATCTGTTTCTGTATACAGAATCCGCAAAAACGGCAAAAACATGATTTTTCTCCAGAAGTAAACTACCCTTTTTTATTTTTTTAAACGCGATTCAAAAAGTTTATTTAAAATAATTTTTAACAGGACAAAATGTTAATACAAAACTTATAGAACTTTACAAGTTGGCTAAAGAACCTAAATATAATAGTTTAAAATTTAAAAATCACATGTTTTTCTAGAAAATTATGATAAATATTGATGGTAAAAGGGAAGGTGTTTAAATAAAATAATAAATGTATTTGATACCCCTGCAAAAGACATAAACCCATTGATAATGACCGTATATTACCGCCTATGATATTAAAAAAAAAATTGTGCCACTAATTTTAATTGAGTTGATATTTTACTCAAAGATAAATAATAAAGGTACTTTACTCTTAAACAAAAGCAGTACCGGATTAAGACTCGTGATGCCCTAAGCACAGGACCCCTGTGGTGCCCCTAGACAAGAAATTTTTGGACTTTTGGACGACGGATTTTATTTTACCAAAATTACCAAAAAAGGTCTTTACCCTTTTCAAAAACAAAAGTACAACACTCAAACCGACGTTTATTTTTTTCTCTCTTTTACTTCTTTAGTGCCCTCTTTGTGGTGCCCCCAGAACGTGATGCCCTATGCAGTTGCTTAATTTGCTTAAAAGTACAAAAGTCATTTTAGTTTATTTTTAACTTTAATATTAAATAGCATTTTTAATTGGAACACTTTGAAATGTATCGACATTAAATATTTTGAGCTTTTTGAAACCAACAACTTGGATATTACCAGAGTTACTGTTAGTAAAAACCTAATTTAAATTACTATACCATTTATGTATGACAAAAGCGTATTTTATTTATTTAAAAAAAATGTTTATTTTTTTTCTAATTATAAAAACATGACTGGTATAATGGGTAAACAGAAATTTATATACTTTAATCTCAACTTTAACTGTAAGGTTTTTGGGTGAAATTTGAACAAAGCTCTATTAAAATAATAGCAAAAGTACGCAAGATTATCTCATAAAATAAACTTATAAAAATGAAATCTAAATATTTTAGTTTACGATGTTACATAAACAAAACGACACGAGGAAAAATAAACTATTGTTTTTGAAAATCTGCCAAAGTTTAGAGTTTTAAAATCCTGAATTTTATTAACTTCTTTCCTAATATATCTAGCGTATTTTAAGTTTTTCCTTGACTCGTTACCATTAACTATTTTTTTTTAATATTTTTTATAGGAATATTTTCCGAATTTTTATCTGCGAACAATAAATCATTATTCTAAATATATGTATGAGAAGACCGTTCATTTGCATCTAATCCATGTATTTTTAAAAAATATAGCCAGTGTTCAGTGCTTGTGCGCCACTGACTTTTGTGCAACTTTTTTATTTACGTTATATTAAGCAAATAAACATACATCTCTTTTGTCTTTTGAATTTTTCCTATCTTTCGACGTTCAAAAAATACATAAATAAAATCCACTATATTGCATATTCTTTAACTGTAAAAAAATATACAACAACAAATACTATATAAATTCTCTTTATACCTTGAGCAACAAATTTTGCTAAAAAGATATTTTTAAAATTTTAAATATTTTTAAAACATTCATCATAAAATAAAAAAGTCAGATTAATAAATCGTGTTTAAGAACACCCTGTGTAAACAAATATTTAATTAAATAAATTGGTAATTTTTAAATTATTTACAATTAAATAACATTTATTTTTTGATTAAGGACATACATACAGGGTTGGTTGTTTAAAAACAAAACAGAGCTAATTTTGAGCACAGATCATTTAACGAAAAACGTCAGTACACGTCAATTTTTGTTTTTAGGAGGAAACATTTTTTGCCACTCTCACATTCCAAACTGCACCCCTCTAGCAGGGGTAATACGTACAAATTCTAAATGAAAAGAGGGATCAAGCGATATCTAATTTTGAAGGTCTCTGTCTTTATAATAAGTATCTGTAATTTTTTTATTTAATTTATAATATTAAATTACCTGTAAAAGCAAGCAACTACAAAGAATATAATATGATAAGGGTTAAACGATCTTTAAAATATGATACCAAATAAACTTTTTGGCAAGGGTGAGATTCAACCTTAAATTTAAGGGAAAATCACACCCTCGTCAAAAAAAATAAAGAAATTCTAAAGATCGACACTTTTCATATCAAGTAACAACGGTTACTTACTTTTTAAATCAATGTAATTTATGTTTTTTAAGTAGTTAACTTTACCAGGTTATTTAATAATACACATTAAAAAAATATAAATCACAATTTTGACAAGCTGTTATATCAACGGAAGTAATGGCAGACCCCTTTTTCTATTTAAGATTTTGGGCAACCAACCCTGCTAGAGGGTTATAGTTCAGGGGCAAATAAGTTTTCTCTTAAAACAAAAAATTGACGTGTCCAAGTGTTTTCCTATAATGACCTGGAGAGCCAAAAATTAGCGTTGTTTCGTTTTCAAATGGCCACACTATATATTTAATATGTATAAATAAAGGTTTTGGTGTAAACCAAAACCATACATAACCGCTTAAGATATTGACAGATATTGTTTTAAATAAAACAACTGCAAAACGTCAAGGCAATAGTAGTTATATTTTACGCGCAAAAATATAAATCAAGGCGTTGGCAGTATTTTTATTTTATAGTTAGTTTACACAAATGCCTGAATATTTTAACCGACACTGACTGAAAAACTTGGTAATGTACTAATATAAACCTCTCTAAAAATAAGTCCTCATTTTACATTACGTTACAGTTTTAACCGTGTGCTTGTTTGTCCCAATTCCTTGCATTTCGATATTTTTAGTATTTCCTACACGGTGGTCCAAATTATGTTTTAAATTTTTAGTATGTGAAAAAATATATATAAATTATCTAAAATACCTTTTATTTTAGTTAAATGTAAAATAAAAAGAGTAACATTTTAAAAGTTCTTTAACAGGCTATTTTGTATTTGCCATTACACTATAGTATATTTTAAAATAATTACCCAAAATAAATAAGTGTATGGCTTTTTTATTATATTAAACACAATAACAAAATTATTTCTTTGTGAGATGTCAAAGTAGGCATATTAGTTTTTTTCTGAAAATTAAATATTTCAAAAATTAAAGCATTCAGGTAAGTCATAAATATTTAATTTTTATCTTAAAACACAAGCTGTCAAAAACTAAAAACTTTTCTAATAAAATAACATCAAAAAAAGTTTACAGAGTGTTGTTATAAAAAATTTAAGGGCTGCTTTCATATCTAAAACTCTAAAAAAGGGCATACCGGGTGGTTCATCGCTAGATTAGCCATGGAAAATTATATGTAAGTGTTGATACCTTTAAATATTGACTTTCCTATTGATTTGGCAACAAAATTGTATCGGACTATTTTAAAGACGTTGATAAGATAAGGCATACTACATAGTAAATTTCTTTATTTATTAATAGGCCAAATAGAAGTTATTTTAAAAACTGTTTGTAAAATTTAAAAAATTGACAAGACATTGTATTTATTACTGGTGGATTCATTATGGTATGTATTAGGTATGTAACTATTTTACAAATAGTTCTTCCTAAATAACTTTTGATTTGCTTACTGAAAAATAAAGTAATTTAGTGTGTAAGCTTATCTCACTAATGTCTTCAAAAAGTCTAATACAATTTTTGTTGTAAAATTAATAGGGTAGCCGGTCTGGCGATACACCAACATGATTTTTCAGGTATTACCTATGTATAATTTATTGGGTAAAATGTAAACTTAATTATTAATTAAATGGTTATATCTAGTTATTCCACCAAAACTGTTGTATTCTTTGATTTTAACGCAAGAAAAAAAAACATATTTTGGACCACCATAGATTATCCCTTCCTTATCCAAAGACCCGATTCAGACGAGCAACAATATTGCAAAACTAAAGCTCTCTATTTGCCTTGCGTATTATGCAGTGCATTTCTTAAAATCCCTCTTTTATTTTTTTTGGTCAAAATAATTTAAAAAATTTTAGGACAAATACTATATTTTAGAATGAAATTGACAGATATAAATAGGAAAAAATAATTGAAAAAGAGAGTCTTGTGACACACTATTTTAAAGCTCCCGACGTGTACTTTATAATTCTAAAATATAAAATTAATACCTTTACCTACTACACAATGCTAATATTTTAATATTTATCCGAATAACCAATTGGGCTGGCCTATTTCCGAAACTAATTACCACCCATATAATATATCTTTTAATGATGATATAATATACAGGGTGCTTCATTTAAAAAATATAGACTTTCTAAAACCCTGTATATTATTACAAATATTACCATTTGAAACATCTTTGGAAAAGCTTAAAGAAAATACCACACTAATTAAATCCTACCTAATTAGTTTTGGATATTGCCATTCCAAATAAAAAATTTGGTTAAATATTATAGTGCCGCCATTTATTAACAGGCGAATTTATAAATTATTTGTCAGGAGCTTTATAGTGATGTTACAGTACTCTCCTTTTCATTTATTTTTTTCAAGATGGCGCTAGCAGCCACCTTGAAATTTTCATATGTCAAATTTAATTTAAATATAGTATTTATCCATTAAAATTTATTTTTAGTTAATTTTTGTTTAAAATTGATCTGTTTAAAAAATAAAAGGGGAAGGCCATTAAAAAAGCACTGTTTACCATATTGTCAATATGGCAGCAGAACATAGAATCTAGTACGCTTGTGTCACATAATGTTAGTTTGTAGTGTTCTTGCTTGTCTGAATCATATCTCAACTAGTCTGGATTGGGACGAACGAGCACTGACCTCTTCCCTTATTCCAGAAACGAGAGATCCCATGGGAAAAAGTGCCGTTCGTCCCAAGGCCCAGCCTGGTTCCCGATCCCGTAACAGCCTTCGGAAAGAGGTCTTCCCCACGAGACAAAGAGCAACAACAACGCCCAGAAAAAAGATCTATTCTGCATCCAGAAGAAAGAGCAAAAATTAAGCCAAAAGCGTATTTGGAACCTGTCCAGCCGTACTTATCCGCTAGAGACAAGAGTAGAGAAAAAATCTTTTCTAATATTTTAAGAAGAGAAATGGCACCCAATGCTGATAATATGGACGTAGTGTTGCCACGTTTACATAAAGTAGCAGAGTGTCCCGATTTACCATACAAAAGAAAAATGGTTGCTTATTCTGATTTACCACCAGTTTGGTAAAAATAGGCATTATATTTAACAAAAAATGTTATAAAAGAAAAACTTGTGACTTGCTTTTAAAACGTAAAAACTTAATTTAAATTGTAACTTGTTAAAAGGGCTCTTTGTAATGTTAACAAAGAAAAGAACATTTCCAAACGTTTTTTTTTAACTTTTTAGCTAAATTCATATATGAGATAAAAAAATATTTTTATTTGCTTACAAGCTTAGCCCAGCTACTTTGTTATATAAAAAACATTACATTTTAATAAATAATTATTAAATATCAAAATCAGTAACAAGTTAGTAATTAAAAGGCCACAGTGTACCAAGAGCAAGTTAGGAGGATCTGTCCCTTGTCAAAAGAATGTACAGCATTTAGTTTACTGCAATAAACCAAATTTGTCGTATGCATACATTTTCCCAACAAAGGCAAACAAGGTTTAGCTCCCCAAATTTTAATGTAATAATAACAAAGATTAATAATTGTGAAACCTCTACTTTTTAAAAGTACTTTTGAATTATCATCTCAAATTATCAAACAAAAATATTTCTTTAAGCATCGAATTACTGATTTTATTTAGTTGAAGTCCCCAACTCCAAATGTATTTTTGTAACAGTGCACATTAAAATTTTAGAATTAAAATTTATATCAATATGTTTTTGCTCACCAAGTATAAATCTTCTTTTTTTTAACTTTATCACAACACATACAATTATGATAAAATAAAAGTAAGCAATTTTTAAAATGAATACTTTATCGGTTTAACATACATTAAAATCATATGTCCAGCAAAATTATTTTTGTTGTTATTTGACAGGTAATAAAAATATATTTTTTAAGTTTTTGTCAATATTTTTATAAGATATTAGCTATAGAGATAAAAAAAACAATTTTAAAAACACTAGTTATTATACGAGTACATATGGAAATTATTTTCCTATTTTTTTTGGATGATGCTCAGAGACCTAGATGACCTAATCGACCCGTTACATTTGAGACGTACAAAATTTTTAATCCGGCGCAGTGCGTAGTGCGTTCCTACGCCCCACGCCTAACAAAAAAATTTGTAGGCATGTACGCGTACGTGGCTGCATGATAAGATCCGTTACACATGGGACGTACAAACGTCCTACGCCCTACGCTTGACCAAAAGTTTTTTATTAAAAGTAATGTAATCTAACGCGTACGCACTGCGCCTGAGTATAAAAGGTTACATACTTTTAATGCATCAAGCGTAGATCGTAGCGCGCATCGTGCATGTCATGTGTAACGGGACTAAGTGATTTCGGACAACAAAAGAAAAAAACTTTTTAATCTAGTACTGGTTCAATAATTGTGCTATTTTTTGGGTTAGTGTTTAAAGTATATGATGTATACAGTTTATAGAAAGAGAAGTTTTTAGTATTAAGTGCATATTTGTGCTACAAATTAAATTTGTAAAAATAATAAATTTTTGGAAAGAATTTTAATTAGTAGATATTACTGGGTCAGCCGCAATTTGTGACTTCAAGCATCCTTACTACTGTATTTTGCAATTTCGTTTTAAAAATTCTGATATTAAAAAAAACTAAGTCTTTAAATATAGCCAAGTATTTTAAACAATGTTGATTAGAGGCTTGATATTAAATAACCATTTTTAACATAATTAAAAAAGAAACTCCAGTAATCTGATATATTTAAAAAAATAAAGAGCCTAAATTGCCAGAGTAATGGCAAAAAGTTTAGAATCTTTGTAAAGCGTAGATTGAACGGAAACGTTGTACGGCAATGTAATGAGAGATTACGCCGGAAGCTTTTCAAGCAAACCTAACAAGATTAAGCTTAAAGAGAAACGATGTCGGAAATAAGTTTTTTATGCCTAATGTATATCTGGACATAGAAAAGGAGACGCAGCAAACTTAAAACAGCCATTTATAAGACATTCTGATTTTAAAGTTTTAATTTCACGCATTAACAGCGACAATACTTCCTGCATTAAAATTTTGTAATTTTAAATTTAAGTGCCTTTATCAATTTTAATAATTTCAGTTTTAATATTTCATTGCACTGTAACACATCCTTATAATTTCACAAATAAAAAAAAAAGTCTCTCTTGGCAAATCCAATTATTATTTTGGTTAATAAACCTAATTAAATAAAATCAATGACACTGAATATAGTAACATAGTGACAATTTAGCAATTTAATTTAAAATCTAATTCAAAGCAAGCATATGAACGCTGCATGTGACAGTTTTAAAAACCTTAGAAAATATAATTTAATTGGACTAAAATTATATATTTAACAAATATCAGTTTATTTTTTTATCAAATAAAAATAAAAACATATTTATTTAGTATGTCAGCAACGCGGTATAGATTGAGCCAGACATAATTGATTCTGAAAGCAATTCCGCAAAGTAGTTCTCTCACCACGCGTCAGGGTTTATGGCAGGACAAAGACAAAATAATGTTTTTTTTTAAGTACGTGATACGTGTTTAAGTGTCATTAAATAACATTTGTTTTAGCAAGTCACAAGTTTCTTTTTTAGTTTCTTATTGGTCAAACGCTTTAAGTAGGCCTAAAATTGGTAGTTTATTTTGTTTTTAAAAGGTTAGCACTCCGCTGTTTGTATCATAGCAACAAAATAAAAGTATATTTTTATATTGTTAGTATTAACTGCATTTTTTTGCATTTTTTTAATGTGATTCTCTACACATACTATAATGTAGCTTTTCACATGCATAGGCTGCCCATTTATATTAAAATTTGTACCATTGTGTTCTGTTTTTTGTCAATTTGTACTATACATTGTAATGTTTATTGGAATAAACACAATCTTAAAACTAAAATTGTTGATTTATTTTAAGGCGATAATTTTGTTGATGTTAGGTAATTAGTTTCTTTATTAATTTTCTTGAAAACCAATTTTACTTGTTACTTGTAAGCACTGGCGTACCTACAGGTATCGTGGCCAGGCGCGAAAATGTTAGTGGGGCCCCTTGCACAAAATCAAAGATCTGCAGAGTTGTAATTTTCTTAATAAACTCAATCGTTCAAGAGTTATTCAAGGTCAAAGTTATGACAAACATTTTTGACTTTTCTGTCATAACAAATAATTTTTTGCAAAATTCTAATAAAACTTGTTTAAAGGGCAGTCTTTTAAAACGGTTTTACTTAACTTGTTTATTTGTTATTTGGAATTATTTGGGTCAAATCTAGTAATTGAAATTTGACCCCCTCCTGACGAACGATCGATCTTAAATTTGGTACACTTCCTTAATCTTGAAGGCAATACAATATAACATATTTTTTATGATTGTAAATCCAACATGGCCGCCGATACAAAATGGCGGATTACATATTACTCTCTCTACAACCTCAATATGGGTATCAAATTAAAGGGATTGATTGGTAGAATAGAACCCACTATGAAAAAATTAAAATCCAAGATGGCCGCCGCCACAAAATGGCGGATTACATTTTTTCTCACAACCACCTCAATATGGGCATTAAATGTAAGGGCTTGATTGGTAAAATAGAACCCACTATGAAAAAATTAAAATCTAAGATGGCCGCCACCACCAAATAGCGGATTACATATTTTGTCCACCACTTCCTCAATATGGATATCAAATGAAAGGGCTTGATTGGTGGAATAGAGATTACTATGAAAAATTAAAATCCAAAATGGCCGACGCCACAAAATGGTGAATTACCTATTTTTCCCACGACTACCTGAATATTAAATTGTTGGTTAGTGCTGGTTAGTTATAGCAAGGCATTAAATGAACTGAATGGAATAAAAAGTATTAACTAAGAACAAATCTAAAAATTAAAAAATAAATTATGTAAAACATTATTTTTATGTAAAACGGTTTTATTACAACTAAAATATTTAAGGTTATGTACTAAAAGCTAAAAAATAATTTAGTAAATCCTAGCTACCAGATCCTACCAATCTTCTCCCTAATCTGGGGTATTGATCAGATAAAAAATAAAATCGTTGAGCACGTGAAATTTCTATCATAATATCTACTCTGTATATGTAGTTATAACCAGAACGAAACAAAAAGAATTTTCGATGAAGATTAATATCAAATTTTTACTGTTATTGCAAACACAAAGTCTACCTTTTATCCGGTTGTTTTGAGTAGCGAATGGTCCAAAGGAATATACTGTAAAAGAATGGTCACATATTACAGTTAGTGTGCGATAAAGGTTAAGTTAAAGAATAAAAAAACTAACCAGAACTAGCCATGACTCCCACCTATACTCTGTCTTCGGCTTTCGGAGTTTTGTTAGTTGATATTACTTAAATATTTCCTACCAAAGACAAAGTTAGGTGAGGGTCATGGTGAGTTCTGCTTAGTTGAATCTTCTTTTTAATTTCTTAAATAAATCTGAGACCAATACAAACTTAATTTATTATTTCGCGGCGTTTTATTTGACCGCTCGCTTGTGCAATATTATGTCTGTCAAAAGCTTATAAATCGATATACACGCAGCTATCAGCTTGTCACCTGTAGGTCTTGTTTATAGCTCATATTTTTACTAAGCGTTGCGGGTGTTTATTCTTAATACATCATCATTTTAAAAACGTAACAAAACAAAAGATATATTTAAAATAATAAAAAAATTATATATTTTTCCGGACTTAAATTTAGCTCTTAACAGAAAAACATACATCCGTCTAAAAGAATTAACGTTGATTTACTGGAAAAATAGGCCACTTAAAAGAAGTACAAGGACGTACAACAAAAGATATAAAGGAAAAGAGGGCATAAATAAAAGAATTGTGAAGTTTTCTGTCTCTATAAAAGGCTGATTTTTAAATTATTTTGTACATTTTGGTTTAATCTAAAATAACATAATAAAAATACTATTTTAAGAGTATGTGAGTATATACTTTCTTTGCTAAATTACACGGCGCGAGTGGAAAATGCTCGGACTATAGATAACCCACATTTAGATCAGCAGTGGCTAGAAGCATTTTTCAGATTATTACGACTTTGTGCAGTAAGCCATGGCACAATACAATACCGGCACACCCTGCTCTCCGTACACAGTTTTTAGCTACGGTACTTTGGACATGCTTTGAACAGGAAACCCAGACAAGGCGTTGATAAATTCTTTCTGATAATGCGGAGAGTCTGTTTCGTAGTGTTCAGCGCCCGCGCATCCACCCTCCGGTATGACTGGTATCCAAGCGCAAACGCATATTTTTCGACTTTCGTGTCGATTGACAATCCATCCAGGTCAGCATAAGGACAACTAGAAGCCCTAATTTTATAAGCTCTAACCAGGAACTAGCTCAAACGGTTATAAAGATATGAAGGGACTAAAATTCATCAATTTTCCATTGACTGACTAACTGACTGAAACATAGATCAAAAACCGAACCCACTTCCAGATAAACTAGAAAGATGACATTTGGAATCCAGCTCGGTAATTGTGTGTAAGCGTAGGCAAAAATCTAAAAATAAAAAAGTTAAAAAATAGGGAATAAAAAAAGTTTTTTTAATTGTAGCGTTTGAACTCTTACAAGTAAATATTTGAAACTATTTCAATATATGTATTATTATTAATTATAAAAATAAAATTAAGTCAAAAAATGATAGATATCCCCTCTACAAAAACATGAAATAAATAATAAACACCGGCCACCGGTTACAGAAACAGGAAGCGTGTAAAAGGTAGCAGATAATGAATGGGCAATGCGCACTGTTATTTTTAACGTTTTGGGAAATACAGAAAATAAATTTATAAAATTGCTGATGTAATGAGCGCGACTAAAAACACCAGTAGATGGTCCATGTATTTACTCAAAAATAACTTGTTTTTTTGTTACTAATTTTATCCAAAGTTAGCACTGTAAAGTTAAAATATAAAACAAATACTTGTTGAATAATTGTTTGGAGACTTTTGTTTGAGATTTTTTTATTTTAATAATTACTAAGCGGTAAACAAACAATAACTCGAGCTTTATTTGTGGTTTATTCCAAAAATTTTAATACGTATTTAAGCACGCACGGGTAAATTTAATTTATTTACCTGAAATGAGCTACAAAATTCTCACTTAATTGGGGCATGAAACACGTGGGGCATGAAATGTTTATTTAAAAGAGGTCCAAGAAGTGTTTTTGAATTAATAGATAGTCTTACTTTAAACCAACAATATACAGTGTGTCAACGTCGTTGGCGGAATATGGGAAACTTTTATTAATAATTTTACGAAACGAACCTATCTTTTATAAAATGTTCTGCATGGTCCAAAACCTAAAATGCAATTATCAGATATCAAATTGTCTCAGTCATGTACGAGGTTTGGCCAATAATATAATTTTGCTCAAGAGTAAAGTACCTGTATTTTGCTAATATCGCAAATTGTTACAAATAAAAAAGTTTAAAATTAAAAATTACTTTCAAATATGCAACTTTGTTTCTAAAAAAAAAAAAATCTTTTCTGCAAAAATCGCGAGAATTTAAGTTTGTACTTAGCACTATATTTCATGATTTTATGATTATAAATATCATAGGATAGTTTTAAGTAAAACTTTTTAAATTTATTATTAAAACAAGAAAAATTTACAAAATTTTCTCGATTTTCACAGAAAAAAACATTTTTTTCTTTTTTTTAGAAATAAACAAAATTGCACATTTAAAAGTAATATTTAATTCTAAACATCTTTTCTTAATAAAAATTTGCGATATAAGCAAAAATACAGGTACTTTACTCTTGAGCAAAAATTACATTTTTGGCCAAACCTCGTACATGACTAACACAATTTGATATCTGATGATTTTATTTATGGTTTGGGACCATGTAGAACTCTTTATAAACAATAACCTTTTTTCATAAAATTAATAATTAAAAAGTTTCCCATATGCCGCCAACTTACGTAGACCCACTGTATGTGTTAATTAACAAATGTGGCAGTTAGGCCGTAAGTGATTTTTTGATATCAAAACATTTGGGTGTATAATTATTATACCTCTAATATACACGTTTAGCCCAATTTAAAGGTTGAATATAGGTCAGTAAAGCCACAAAAAGGCGAGACCAATGCGTCATTATGTTTACACGAGGACATTCTTTTTATAATATCTACTTCTTGGTGTTATACACGCGTTAGACCGTCTCCTTCTCACATTTGCTGCGTGCCTTTTTATTTCGCTAAACTGTATAAGTGATATGTGTTTTATATGATATAAATAGGTTTTCAGCAAATAAAAATATTTGCTATATTAAATAAAAAGAAAATGGTTAAACTAAGTAACCAGAACTATCCTTTTACTGTTTTACCAGAGAAAATATCTTAAAAAAGATTTTTGTTAACGAGACTTTAAGCCGCAGCTTAAAGTGGCTTTAATGAATATTTTAAAGTTAAATTAAGTTTTTAAATAATAACTCATGAAATTAAAAATAAATATTATCTGGGTTCTATTTGGAGATCGTATTATTTATAGAGTTCAAATTGATGGGTAGAGGCTTAAGACTTAAGAAAAAAACGGTTTCTACCTAGCCGACGTTTCGGAAACTCTGTTTCCTTCTTGAGGGCACTAAAAGACATTATTTCTATTTATAACATTAGGTATAAAATATTAAATATGCTATTATTATTTAAATAACAAAAAAAAAAAAACTTTTTAAACAAAAATGAGCTTAATTTTAGAATAGGTCTTAACCTAATAGTTGTATTTATACGTAAAATGTATAAATTAAAAGAATCTAAAATTTAAAACGGTTCTGACAATAAATTATACATTACGAATTAGGTAATGTTAAAAAACTTCAAGCACCAAAGAAAACTATCAATTAAATAAAAGAGGGACTTACATTAGAATTATTTATACCGGGTGGTGCAGCGCCAGACTGGCCATAAGAAATTTCAATTTTGATACTCTTAAATATTCGCTTTCCCATTGATTTTACAACAAAATTGTATTAGACTATTTTAAAGACTTTGATAAGATAAACTTACATACCAAATTTCGTTATTTGGAATAGGCCAATTAGGAATTATTTTAAAAGCCATCCGGTATCTGATAAAAAATGTGTTTAATTATAAAAGTATTTGGCCTAAGTTAAAATATAGGCCGTATGGTAAAACAAGAAATGTAAAAATTTAAAGACGTACCCCATCGTGTCCTATGAAATAATCTTGAAAATGATTTTCATAGTTCTTTCAAGGTTAAAGTGTCATTTTTACTAAGTTACTTTGGTCTTTAACAGATATAAAAAGTTAAAAAAATCTGTATTTAAGTTAGTAATAATGTAGTAGTTTTAACAGTACTAATATGTCATTTACCATCGTTAGCCATTAAGCTTTTTTAAGTAGAATATAACAGTACGAAAAAGAACATTATACTTTGTATTAAAAAAAAATGCGTACAACATAAAAATCTGGAAAAATATAAATTGTAAAAATATTTTAACCCTTTTGCTACTGATAACGCAGATATGCGTTACCCCTATGGCCGGTTAACGCATATGTGTGCTAAGAAATGTATTCAATCCCTAGCCATTGAAGAATCAGGTGATTTACCACTGTTAAAAAAGCCTTTTAAGTGGCCGAATCAGGCACATGTAAGTTGAGAGGTAACGCACATTTGACTTAGCCGGCCGTGGGGAGGTTTTTTTTCCGAGCATATGGAGAATTAATTTATTTAGTTTCACGTTAACCAGTAGCCTGCAAACATTAATAAAACAGAGATTTTTGACGATTTCTTGTCAACTTAAGGCAGGGCCCTAAAACTTGTGAAATAAATAGTAAAAATAATCAGCCCTCGTGTTCTAAAAGGTCAAGAATTAATGACGCAAGTATTTGTTGGCCGACTCTACAGTATGCATTTTTCCCCGGCCACAGATTATAGCATGGTATTTCAGCATCCAGAGTGAAAGGGTTATGCTTAATACGAATTTCTATACGAATATAAAGTTTTCATAAAGTCTTATATTATTTTTATTAATTTAAATAAAAAATGTTATTGAATTTTTTGTGCTTAGTTTGCTGCTTTAATTTTAATGACAAACATATTTAACCAAAGCTAAATTAACCTAAATTGCCTCTTTTAACAGTTAACAATATATCACTTTATGGTTGTGTTTAAATAACAACTGTTTCAGAGTTTTTGGATTCACTCAAACCAAATTATAAACATTTACATACAAAAATTAATTAAAGGCGGTCCTTGTTGAGGCGACCTTGTTCTTCAATTGTTATTAAAACATAACTAGAAATAAATCCAAATCACACCTATATCCAATACCTTTTATCACTACCTTTAAGATCGCTCTATTTCTCTCTTTCCCCAGAGCCCTCGCCACTACGTGGTCACCGACACCTACCCAGACCGTAGCCGCAGGTCCGCTGAAGAGGTCTACTCCTACTCTTACAACTCTAGCGCTGATTCTTCTAACCGCTATGGCGACCCCTACTCGCGCCCCCAAGTTCGGTCTTCTGTTACCTCTGAAAGTGTAACTCGTTCTTCTACTGGAGGTCCTGGAGGATACAGTTATACCTCTGAAAGATCCTCCCGTTCCCGTGGAGATGGTCCTGGAGGGTACCACTCAAGCTATAGCTCTACCACTTCTGGTAACTTGCCTGGAGGAACTTCATACCGCCACTGGTCTTACCGCGTTTAAAATAATATAGAGTTTAATGGACTTTTTCTTGGATAGAGGTCTTACTTAATTTAAACTTAATAAAAATAAATAATAAAAATACCCAAAAAAATCCAATTTTCTTTATTACAGACCTAGTTTAACGCCAATACGTAACTGAACATTTCCAGATTATTCCATATTTTTATTTAGAATTGGTTTTGCATTTGATAAGAAAAAGGTCCATCTATACTGTTTTGAGTTTATGCGTCTTATAAAAAATATATTAAACGTTATAGGCCAGTATTATACACCCCATATGGCACTTATGTTAGGATTATCTATAAAATCCAACTATTGCACCGCTTTTATTGCTTAAACTTTAAATGTGTATAAAAGTAATTAAAAAATAAATGAGAATTTTAAAATCAAATTATATTTTTATATATTATCTTTCTCCCTATTGTGTTTTGTAATTTTTAAAATAAACATTTTTGAAAAAAATAAATATTTGATTATTATTTCAGACCAATATTCCTCAAGCAAAAGTATACTTTTAAATTGCGTGTCATCCTAAAACTATCCCATCCCACCATCCTTCCAACTAACAAATTGTGTGTGTTTTGTTTGTTTTTTTCTTTCTTTTTAAAATAATCTTTAATACTTCTCTTCTTTTTGATATTATCGGCAGATTCTAAATTATTATTTAAAAATGTTTACTTTTCTTCTAATGTTCCAAAATATTCAATTTATTATTTTGAATTTTTGTATACAAAACTAACTTTTCCTTTTCTTTTTTTCCTATGGTGTTTCCTCTCGTGCAGTTCGAGCCTTCCCGCCAAGTGAGGATTCTTCCGGGTTTGGGAAAGGTAAGTTTTTATATTGTTATTTAAAAGTTTGTTATCATGCAGATTGTCCATGCATGGATGGGGTTTCACATAAGGATAAATAGATCAAATATCTTAAGAGATCTTAACACAGTATATGCAAAAACATCAAAATATTATTTTTCTTTAAAAGTAGTAAAGCCATATATAATTTTCTTTTGAATAGCATTCGCGGTTAAAAGCCTAAGCAGTGGAGGGCAGACCGTCTGTATTTTACCAAAGCTTATATCATTACTCAATGACTCTCCTATACCTACCTTACCTTGGATGGGTGTCCGGCGACAGCGGTGTTTTGGAGCAACGGCACACGGTGTTCTGCTCGGGGATGCGGACCGAGCAACAACCATCCAAGTTATGGAATGAATGGTGTGTGAATGAGAAGGAGTAGGGGTCAAGGTGCAATAAGCCTTCGAGGCTGCAATGCACCACCTAGGGAGGCGGTCGTCGGACCTGGGTGGGGATGACCCCGAAAGGGTGAAAAAATACCTACCTTACATGAGATGGGGCTTCAGTAAGCAAGCGAGGGTAGCCATGATGCCGCTTAGGTAAGACAGTTCGGCAGTGTTAGATAAAAGGTGCCGTTTGGATACATTGAAGAGTATATTTAAAGTGACGAAAAAAAAAACCATTGGCAGATTATGTAGCTGGTAGTAATTTGGTGGCAGACTTTAAAAAAAAATATATAATATTCCTTCAAAGTGTCCAAACGGCAGCTTTGGTAAAATACCGCCGAACTTGATTAAATGTAGGTACCTGTCTTACCTAAGTGACGTCAGCTACCTTCCCTCGGCTTAGTGAAGATCTTATCTAAGGTATAGGAGAGTCATTGAGCAAAATGTGAGGTTTGGTAAAATATAGACGGTCCTGTCATTTACTGGCTCTTAGACTATATTATGCAGAATTTACAATTAATATTTTTTTACAGGGATATCAAAAAGTTTTATAAAACTGATTTTGGTGTTATCAGAAATTATTTTTTTTTAACACCTTAAATCCCTCAGTTTTTCAACTGTAAACAACTGCAAATTAAACCGTTTTTAAATTTATAATTAAGGTGTCTTGCCAAATGATAGGGTTTAATAAAATGTTTTATTGATATTTTTATGATATTTTACTTGAAAATCAACAATAAAATTACTTTTAAAAGATAAATAATAGTGTTAAAATTTTTAAGAACACTTCAATCAAAATACACATTTTCTTCATAAGTCGTACTTTAACAAGCAAACATTTTTATCAGGAATTACTTTCTGTCGACAACTGAAATTTTTGATCCATTTATCGTCTTGTAAAAATCATCCGTAAACCTAAATATTCTGTATACATATTCATTCAAATAAGTTGAACAAACATCTAGCTTGGAAACAATAAGCGTTGAACTAATAATAATTAAAGATACAATCTTTAATCATCTTGTAATCCATGAACATTTTACTCATTCGTTTATATTAGCTATTTAATATTCATATTTAAAAACCTTAAAGTTTTGGTTTACAAATAAATTTCGTGTTTCGTCTAAATTTTAAGATATGACGTCTGAGCGTTTAATTCCCACTGCGCCTTCATCAATTTTGAGGCGTTCAACCAATTATAACCGCGGTAATGAGTGGTGACAAAATTGACACTATAAATACAATATTTAAACGTCAACATAACCGATTGGTAAATACTGTTTTAGAATTGGTTCTTTGCCTAAAATTGATAAATGTCCTACTGGAATTATACCCTCCCCCATTAACGTGTGACGTAATTTATTTTTTAAATCTTTTGAAGGTAACAGATTTTAAAAAATGCAATATTCTCAAATCATATTCTAACATTAGAAAATATATTTGCATTTTCTAAATCGAAAGACCTGTCTATTTTATCACCAAATAAAAGTATACTAATGATATGTATTTAATTTTTAATATTCTTGGCCTTCCTGAGTTTAAAAAGTAAATATCATTATGGTCCCGTGAGTCAGCTGTGGCATCGATGGTGGAATTATACAGGGTGCTCAAAGAAACGATTCATATTAAACTTGTGTTTTTAAATGGAACGCCTTGTATATTATTTTTAGTTTTGGATTGTAGAAATAAAAATAACGTAAATTTTATTAGCGATACCTATACCAAAAATGTAAGGTTTTAAGATATTTAGGATTTTTGAAAAATTCTTGACAAAAATAAAATTTTAATATATCTTTACTTACGCTTGACTTTGTATATTATGTTAGATTGTTAGAATATTACCTGTATCATCACCTACATTTAAATGTTTTACTAAAAATTATACAAGGTGTTCAGAAATTAATTATAATAGTAAATATTAGTTACTGGACACCCTGTATAATTTCTAGTAAAAGTTAAATGTAAGGTGATTGTACACCTAATTTTCTAGCACTCTAACATAATATGAAAAGTCAAGCAAGTAAGTGAGTAGGATATATTAAAATTTTGTTTTTGAGATTTTTCAAAAATCACAAATAACCTAAGAAAGCTTTCAGTTTTGGTATAGGGTTGGCTAATAAAACTTACAATATTTTTACTCAACAATCCAAAATTAAACTAGTATATAGGGTGTTCCTTTAAAAAAAAAACACAAGTTTAATATTGATCTCTTTTTCTGGAGCACCCTGTACAATTATTCCACCATATAAGACGCTTAGCTGACGCTTATAACGATTTATGTTCAACCGTCTTGAAGCATTTTACGAGTGGTGGACTGGGAGAAAATTACTGACAAATTTTGCATCTAACTTTGGGTCAGTATTTTATAAAACACCTGATACAGGGTGTTTCCTAACTGGGAGTAAGAAAATTTAAGGGCGTATTACAAAGCTAATTTCTATAAAAGTTCTTATAAACATGGGTCCGAGAATATTTTTTGTTTCTAAGATACAGGGGTGTTAAACTTTAAAAGAATATTCGGGTTTTAATAATATCCTAAATATGCCTTTTCCGATTTTAACAAAAACGCGCCACCCTGTACCCTAATAGTAAAGTTGCCCAAGAGAGATATTTCCGGAATTTACTACAGCGCGAACAATGCTAAATTTTTGGTCATTGGACGCTGGCTTGGCTGAATTTATGAAGCGGCAAATTATACGTACTGTTTACGTGTGTACTGATGAATACCCGCTTTATAAATTCCACGAAGCGAGCGTCCAAGCTGATGACCAAAAATTTAGCATTGTTCTGGGTGTCTATAGTGAAACTTTAATTATCTTTGTTCTTATCTAAGTTCTGCAACCCAATAGATCTCCATGATGCTCGAGTAAATTCTTATTTATCATTGTGGGCTCCCCTACTATAAAGTGAACTTTGGCACTGGCTTATGAACGGCTGCGCTAATTTTCAAAAAACAAAGCTCTTTAGGTAAAAAGTCAAACGACCTTTAAAACAAAATGCCTCTTTTGACAAAAGCATTTTGTTCTCTTGGCACTCGACTACTTGACTACAATAATTTTAACCCAATAAATAGATTTAGTGATGCCCTTACCTAAATTTTACACTCTCCGTATCTCGTTCCATTCAAAAGATATAGATTAGTATATTTTAGAATATTATTATTTTTTATTAGGGTTAAAATTTTAAAAGTATTTTTCAATGATTGCCGACAGAGTTAATAAAAACTATTATATTTGAAGAGCAAAATTTGGTCAACAACTCAACAACCATTTTGCATTTATTTTAAAAATAATTGATTAGAAGGAGCAAATTAAGATGGCGTCACACCTAGCCGGTAAAAATATTTTATTATTTCTTTTTCTTTTAATTTTGTATCGAGTTTACCAATAAAAACGTCAGAACGTGGTACAAAATAATAACTACAAGAAAAACGTAAGTAATTTGATCTTTTGGAAAAAATTATGGCATTAAGTTTTAAAATAATACTGTTTAAATAACCTCCTCTTCTTTGTTTAGTTTAATGGATTCTGGTAACCTAATTTCTGATTATCATTTCAAGCATATCACCTGGTATATTTGTATTAGTGCGTGTGAGGTTCTGATTGAGGTTACAAATTGTTCCTGGCTTATTCTCGTAGACCTAAGATTTAAGGTAGCCCCAAAGAAAATAGTCCGTGGGTGAGACATCGCACGACCTTGCCGTCCAGTTCACATTGCCATTTCTCGAAATAACTCGCATTTTGGTAATACATTTTTATTATTTTATTTTATTTATTAAATTTTTAATAAAATCTATACTTATTGTGGAATTGTGTATTTCTCCATAATAAGTTGCTAGACACTTACTAAACACAACTATAATAGTTTGGTGACATAATTCTAAGCAATGTTGTCACAGTAACATTTTAAAGTTCTGGAGCTCTTATTGGAAAACCTTTTATCTTTCCTTTTCGATTTTGTATCTTACTCTAATAATACTTTTTTTTTATGCTCATTGGCTAAAATCTTTCCACTTGTTACTATGGCGCCACCGTAAGACTTTGCTCCCTTTTGATGAACGCTTTTAACAACACTGCGACGGTACTCCATACCAACTTCTACCTTTTATAGATGTTGGCTTTTAAGAAACAAGAGTTCTGCAAAGGAGAAGCAGTAATTAGAGAATTATTGCAAGTTGCCTTATTAAGCTCGGGACTTATTAATACTGGCGGCCTTATGTAAATAGTGTTTTGTGCTGTAATTTTAGAGTTGATTGCAAATCATTGACAGTGTACCATTAACCTAAAAAAAGGGGCAAAAATTTTAGTTGTTTTTCTTTATTGTTTTGTGTTGTTGGGTTTTGTTTAACACAATTTAAAAATACATTTGAAAAAGCAAAGTTTTAAGTATTTCTACTTTTAAAAACTTTTTGATTTTGTGCTTGGCAGCCGTTTGGTTTACACGAACATTCTGGTCTAGAAAATTGAAAAAATCAATTTTTTTTTGGCATATTTTCAAAGCTTAGACTTTCAAAAATATGCTCTTAAAAGGATTTTCAAAATTCGAATTATTTTGAGAGATACAGTGGATTTTGTGACGCGGCACTTAAACCGGCCGAGCGGAGTGATCACACAATGAATGGCAGATGTTTTCCAGGAATTCTTTTGTATCCGACTTGAGCTCGTTATATACCCTTTTAAGTTTTTATATATACCTGACTACCAGTACGTACCCAATATACCTGGAACTGTCCACACAAAATATACCTAGAAGTGTCGATCTCTATAGTATAATTTACAAATTATTACTTATATATTTTTCAATCTTTCTCAAACTTCAAACGCGTTTTCTCAAAACTCCTTTTGTTGAGGTGGTTGACACGATATCTGAAGTTCTATCGGACCGATTCCTTTGAAATTTGGTGAGAATCTTTTTCATACATCTCTTTATCACTTGACCTAAAGATTTTGAAAAATTTTAATTTGAAGTATTTTTAAAAAATTCGTAAAGGTCGAAAAACAGGGGTAAAAAAATTTTTTTCAAGTAGACGCCATTTTGTGAATTTTGTTTTTTTCGGCCGAAGGTCAAGATGTAGCGACATCTTTACTAATTAAGAATTTTTTTGTTTGTTCGATTTAGATCACTACAAGGGTTGGAATCATGTCAACCAGGGAGCACTGTTTGACAAGGAACCCCTACTTCACCGACCTGTCACTAATTGAATTTTTGACTTTTTTTTTTTAATTTTTTCACATACTTTAAATATCAATAAATATTATATAAAAAAATGGATAGTAAAAATGTTTTTAATTTTTTTATATCCTAGTTTGAAAAATACCCAAAAAGTAGGGCTCTAATTTTGAGCACCTCCCATCTGACCAAAGCTTTTACAGGATATATTTTATTGCATACCTATAATTAATTTTTTAGAATAGAAAAAAATTGAAAATATTTTAAATACAATATATCTGACCGTAGCGCCAGAATGCCTAAAATGCACAAACTAAATAAAAATAATATTTAAGTATAAAAGAAGAACAAACGGTAAGATTTTATTGATTTTTTGTAACTAAGAGTGTGCAGACTAAGAATAAAGATATAAACACATTCTTTGGCACTTGTTAAAATATACAGGGTGGAAATAACAAGGTTTTCTTTAGGAGTGTTCTTTTACTCATGCTATTTAGGTTTAAATTATTTATTTAAGCAAATATAGCAATCAGTTTAATAACTTGTTAAAATGTATACAGCTTAAAATCAAAGATACTATTAGTAGCTACAAATCTTAAAGCGGTAGGTATTTGGGATCTGCTTATACAGGATGGCGCAAAAGCCATTCCCAGGGTGATTTGCGTCCTGGTGCAAAAAAATTTTGGCCGCCCCTAGAACAAAATGTAAATTTTTGGAAGCCAAAAAAAATACCTTCTTTCACAATACATTACTAAGTCCTTTATGGAAGTATTCCACATTGATATTTTTCCCTTCATAAATATTTTTAAAAGAGCATAAAAGGCCCCCACTATTTCAAAACTTAATATTCTAAATGCCGCCCTTCATTTGGCAAAATGCAGCTCCCCTAATCTTTTGTTGCCCCCGTCCGAGTGCACCCAGCTGCACCCCCGCCAGGAACGGCCCTGGGTGGTGCCCAACAAACCCCTTTGGTCTCAAGTACAAAAAGTGTATAATATTTTAAAAATATTATTTACGGAAATATGCAACAAATATGCAGTTACTTAGAAAACAAAATTTAAAATTAAAAAGAATTATTCGGGGTGCTCAAAAAAAAAGATCCATATCAAACTAATGTTGTTTTGTTTTTTTATTAAACAACCCTGTATAACATTTAGTTTTAGATTGTTAATAATAAAGTAGGTATAATTGGGTATACCTTGGGTTTTAAGTTGGCTACGATCAAATAAGTTAATAAAACCTATTTTTTATTAACTCAAACAGATAACATTAACTGGAAGTGGCATAGTAAAGCAAAGACAATTGTAGTTTCGCTATAGACACCTAAAACAATGCTAAATTTCTGGTCATCAGCTTGGACGCTCGCTTCGTGGAATTTATGAAGTGGTATCCATCGAGTACACACTTAAACAGTAACGTATAATTTGCCGTTTCATAAATTCAGCCAAGCTGCAGCGTCCAAAAGATGCCAAAAATTTACCGTTGTTCTGGAAGTCTATAGAGAAACTACAATTGTCTAAAAGTATAGTTTAAAAACACCTTTTACCCCTTAAATATGTTTATATCTTTGTCCGCACACTAATAATGTACTAATAATATTTATAAATTAAATCTAACCGTTTTCATAAAATATGTATTTTTTTTAAAGTTGTGAATTTTAGGCAACTGACGCCACTACCATAAGAATTTTTCCAAAGTACAAAATATTTTATATATTTTTACATTGTTCTATATTATACCCTTTAGTTATGTATCAATAAAATGTATTAGAAAAGCTTTAGTTAGACCAAAAATAAATTAAAATCATTGGCGGAACTTGATTAAAATCTCAAATATTCAACTTTAAAGCTCTATAACTCTAAAACCAAAGGCGATTGAACATTCATGAGAACATTTAATTAGTGCGTCAAGATCTACAACACATCGATTAAAAAAAATAATAACCGAAAGCCACTTTCCATAAGATTTGAGCAGGGTCCCAAAGAACTCGCAAAATTTTGTAGTCAATTAGCAATGCCTTTAATTTTACCATTAAATTTGCACTCCAAATATTATTTATTAAAAAACATAATGCCTAAGGTAATTTCACTACCGTGGTATTTATATTTGGCAACGCTGCGTAAAAACAATAGAAATCATACGTAAAAATCTACTGCATAAACATCTTTAAACAAGTTATTGGTTTTAAATTGTTATGTTTATTTACTAATAAAATCTCTAAACCACTTTTATCGTATCACCAAAAACATATTTCATTGAAAAAGGCAACAACATGTCACACTACGATTTCATATAGGGATCAATGTTAAAAAGCAATTACTTTAAGATATTATATAACTTTTTTTTCAGTTATCTATAGACCTTGAAAATTTAACCTGGAAGTTATCATTCTTATTTTAAACTACCAGTATGCTAAGCTTTATAATCTTCTGGAAATTAATTCACTTATACCGGTAGTACTACGTTAAAGCATTAAGTTGTCTTCACAATCGAAATTTTCTGGAAAATACTAATTCTTATTATTTTTTTTTCAAGTCTAACCATAACCTCGTGCTAACAAGATAGGATGTATGTACATGTCCGGTGGCACTGCAGCCTGAAGGCTTATTGTACCAAACTCCCGTTTTATTGTACCCATTCCAGTACCCTAGTTCCTTGAAGAAGGCGGTATAGGTCTGCTGGGTGCGTACCATATGTTTCCGGGGGCACTCTAATATCCCCGAAGATTGCCTGTCTTTTGTGATCCAGTGCCTCACATCAACCTCGTGTTGTTGCGTTCCGCCAGTTCCCTGAGTTCCTCGAGGCATTCTAGTACCAGCCAAGAACGATACCTTGGGATTAATTAGTGCACCAAGGGCTGCTTGACTATCCGTAAGAATGTTGATTGTACAATTTGTGCGGGGCCTTTGGTTGTTAATCCTGGCACATTGTAAGATCGCAAAAATTTCTGCTTGAAATACAGAGGCGTGGTTTCCAGTGGAAAAGGTCAAACAAGTGTTTCCCATCTCACTGTAGACACCTGCTCCTGACCCTTCTTCGGTTTTGGACCCGTCCGTATGTCAGGCTTCTGACCTCACAGAGTTCGAAATTCTCGCCTGCCCAGCCTCCTTGTATTGTCACTGAGGCATTTGGTGGGGTCATATGCCCGTCCTCATCCATGGGACTTCCTTTACAGATATTTCCATGTCTCGATCTGTCCCTTTGTGGCCAGGTTGCTCAAACAGGCTACCTTCACGTCTTCCCTTTGGGGCACTCATATGTAGGCGGATAAGTCATCTTCATCAAGGTATATTCTGCTTAGCCGAAGCATAAAGGTAAGTTGCTGGTCTTGGTCCACAAAACAATGGATTTATATAGTTATGGTTTTCACACAGGTACAACAGTGAATCATTTCAGGTCTTAGTCCACTGCTCTGCGAGCCAGAATTAATGTTACTTCCACCTGTTCTACTGGGTGATATTTTTTTTTAATGTGTTTTTTATAATAACTTTTATACCAGTTTCGATATTTTGAAAAAAAGTTTAGGGACGCCTCCTATGCACCAATGGTCATTTTTTGACATACAAGAATTTTTTTTATCAGTGTCGTCCATGAGAGGTTTAAGTTAAATATTTTTTAATTTAAAAATAATACGTCACTAAATTTTTCTGAAACAAAAATAATTTATAAATTTTCCATTAGGTTTGAAACAAATTTAATCTCTTGACTTTTTTATTTAATGCACGGTTTTTGCGTAAATAAATAAAAACCCTTTCTGGGCACGGTCATTTCGTATGGATAATATCAAATTCTACAGTAAAAATTACCTTCAATATCACAGCCCCACAAAAAAATAAAAGCTGGTGTTCCGAAAGACTAGACTATGGTATATTTATGTTTTTGGGGTCGCTGAATCCAATTATGGTGTCGGTTTGACCCCATTAGGTCATGGGCAAGGTTATTTTGAGGTCAAATCATTAAAATTCATCGAAAATAGACCACAAACGTGGTATCTTTATGTTTTTGGGGTCGCTGAATCCGAGTCCAGAGTCAGTTTGACCCCATCAGGTCATGATGACGGTCATTTCAAGGTGAAATCATCAAAATTCATTAAAAATAGATCACAAACGTGGTACATTTATGCTTTTGGAGTCGCTTAATCCGAATCCGGGAGGGTCAATTTGACTACGGATTCGGATTTAGCGACCCACAAACCCCAAGATTTTAGTGCATTTACGATAACTTATGATGTTTTGACCTTGAAATAAGCCTGACCATGACCTGATGGGATTAAACTGACCCTGAAACATAAAAATATCACGATTGTCGTCCGTTTTCAATACATTTTGATAATATGACCTTGAAAACACTTTGACCCTGACCTGATGGGGTTAAACCGACTCTAAATTCGGATTCAGCGACCCCACAAACAAGAGGATACCATGGTCTGGTCTTTCGGACCACCAACTTTTATTTTTTTGTGGGGCTGTGTATTTATTCGTTATTTTTATTATGCCGAGAAATGGTTTTTATTTATTTACGCAAAAACCTTGCATCAAATGAAAAAATGTCAGCAAATCAAATTTGTGTTAAACTATATGGAAATTTAAAAAATATTTTTATTTTAGAAAAATGTAGTGGCGAGTCATTTTTTCTAAAAAAAAAATATGTACCTTAAGCCTCTCATGAAACACACTGCTAAAAATTTTTTTTTTGTATGCCAGAAAATGTCTTTTTGTACATAGAAAGCGTCCCCCAATTTTTTAAAAATATCTAAATTGGTATAATAGTTATTATAAAACACAATTTTTAAAAAAATGTAACACCCTGCAGTTCAAAAACTAATACTATACTTTGGGACATAGTTTAGAGGAGTTTTTTCATATTTTTATTGTAGAATTAGTCCTAAAAGTTTGTTAGATAAGTTGTGAAACACCCTGTATAAAAATATGCAGCCTTTATATGTAATCCTTTTCATAATACAGAATAGTGCCTTATCATTTGATTTCTTCTTCTCAAATTCAAAGGTTAACTACAATAATTAGTATAGGAAAAAAGTGTCTATTGTATTTTATGACTAATAATTTAGAAGGTTTATATTTAAAAAAAAATATTATTTCTAAGATTTTTATTTTATGAAAATAAATCTTTTAAAAATTTATCTTACAACAAGCTTAAAAGCAAATAAAGTTTAGGAGTTGATATGGATTTCTATGAGTACGTCATCAAGCTTTTAACTTTTATTGAATAAATCCTAACTTTTTGTGTTACTACTTACATACACTTTAACTTTGCTTGATTTCGTACGCCTATAAAAAGTAAAATTAATTTATTTATAAAAAATATAATTATTTTAGTTTACACCTTATTTTTCCAAGTAATAATAAGTGTTAAGAAAAAATGTATAGAACTTTTCAAATTACTTTTTGTATGTTTTTTGATTAACCATTTTAAAAATGTATTTTTTGCAATTGTTTTTATTTTTCAAAATAATATCTTCTCAATTTTTAAGGACTCTGTATATCATAGGACAATTTTATTATAGCTTTTAGCATTTTAGTCTAAGCAAAAATTTTTATAAGGAATAACTTAACAACTTAATAACTTCTCAATTTTTAAGGACTCTGTATATCATAGGACAATTTTATTATAGCTTTTAGCATTTCAGTCTAAGCAAAAATTTTTATAAGGAATAACTTTTTTCGAAATATTAAAAATATTTTTTTTATATGAATGGTTAAGTCCATCTGTGGACACACTGTATATATTATCAAAGTTATTTTAGTGCAATTAGACTGTTACGATTTTTCTCCCAAGATCCCCATCTTTCAACGCACTGTGAGAACGGAATGTCTACATGCAGGCATTTGTGTTCTAATCTCTGGCTGATATTTTTGAACACACTGTATAAAAATAATCAATACATATTTATTTTAAAGAAAATTTAGCTTGTTAGTAAAAGCGATCATATTCTTTGAGAAAGGCGATATTGCATTTTTTTACTATTTTTATTGGAAAACAGGACGTAGCAAGGCAACATATGCCCGTCAAGTCAATATTTCTTATCTTCGTCATCTGTATTTTTTACCACTTATATAATTTTGAATTGTACATCTAGGTTACAAACATATATTTATATATTTTTGCTTATAATCTTTTAATTAAAAGGTATAAAAATAAATATACTGGCATAAATTGGGTAACAACTGTTTTTTCTATATCTAAAAATTATTAATGAAGCAGAAATAAGTTTCTTTAAAGTGAAGCAACAAATAATGTTTAACTTAGTTATTTAACTTTATTTAAAAGGGTACACAAGTCTTTCCTTTTACATGAAAAGAACATTGGGACTAACAGAATTTATAATTAAAAAACAAACAAACAAACCCGTTTAATCCGGTAAAGAATTTTCGTAAATCTGTTTTAAAATTTATTTAAGAATGGCAAAAAAATATTTTTTTTGCATTTTACTTTTCTTTTTATTTAGTATCTATTAGTGGGCGTTCTTGCATTTCCTCTTTTAATATTGTTTTTTTATTTTCTTTGTAGATATCTAAAGGACATTTTATAAAAATGTACATTTACAAAAAGGAAAAAAATTAACGAATTTTGGGGCATGGCCTCCCGTAAAATGTGATTCAGTGTTACTTTTGAATGGAAGCCTTTTTTTGCTCTTAAAACATTTTTTGGTAAAATTAATTTTGATTTGAGAAATGGCGACTTTTATATTCCCATAAATCTCACGTGACATTAGGGTTAGGAGGGGGAAAGAGTTAAAGAAAATTTTATCAAGAGGCGGAGGGGGCTCCAAAATTTGAAAAACAGACCACACGTAATTTATGGACGCTCCCTAAATGATTCGTGCTGATAAAAATTACATATATCTATTAAAAAACATATTAAAAATTAAAGGTTTAATTTTCTCAACTCACTGGTAAGGAAAAAAAATTCCTAATTGCACCATTTACTTATAACTAACCTAATCAAATTTTAGGACCCAATTTATAACTAACCAGGCACTTTTTGCCTACCAAACCAGTTTTCCAATTTGCATGTTCTAATTTTCACCCTTTATTTACTAGCACGGTCTTCAGCTGATGAACGCGTTCAGAATTGACCGCGGTTGTTAATTTGCGTAATTATATTTTACGAATTTATGTACATAAGCTTAAAGCTATTTGGAAGCAGAGAAATATACAGGGTGTCTCTATAAAAGTCTCTAGAGGCTGATTATTCTTAATTCGGCACTAATGTTAACTTACTTATTATTGGAGATACAAAGTCAGTTTAATTAGTAAAGTTGTAGTATTTTTTTAGCTGATTAACGTGCTGCTAACAAAAAACAATTGAACATCGGGTTTTTGGTCTATGACAAAAATTGTTTTTTTTAATGGAACAGCCTGTATATTATATCACCATTCGAAATATCTTTTAAAGAGCTTTAAAAAAAGTCCATATGTAATATATCTAATTTTTAACAGTTTCGGAAATATGGTCATCCTCGGAAATTTATTAGCAAACTGACATTTTTTAAATAAAACACGCTGTATATTGCATTACCAATAAATACATATTTTAAAGAGTTTTAACAAAATACCACATTTTATTTGCCTATCCGTTATAGTTTTGGAAATATGGCCACCCAAATATAAAACCTTGTCGAAATATTGTTTATTTTATCTATGGGTACTTGCACACATGTACACAAGTTGCTCTACAAAAGTGTACACGTATGCAAGACCTTATGACATTTAACTTTAAAACTTAACAATTTCCAGAATTCGCAGGTGGTGCCTCTTAGAGATTACTATAAAATTAATAGCAGAATATAAACTCCTTCTAGCCAAACATTGTGACAATACACCCATTACCAACAAAATTAATTATAAAAATATAACCACGATACATATTTAACACCCTGTATCTCCGAAATTACTTACTTTTGGATAAAGGTAAATTGGCTTAGATAGTTACATTTTACCTCTAGGAATTTGTGGTAGTATTTTATCTTCACCGTTTAGAGACTCTATATATCTGTTGGCAATAAAAGTTTTGATATTTCTGCGTTTTTAATAATAAGATTTGGACGTATTTATCTCCCGTCCTAACGTATTAATTAAAACATTAAACCTTCAACTTATTTTTAGGATAATAAAAAGCCATTAATGTTTAGCGTTAGACAGTGGCGTAGCGTGCCTTGGAGGGGCCCCGTATCACAATGAGTTAGGGGCCCCAAAAATAAATTTTGAAGATCAAAAAAGATCCCTACTTTCCAAAAACATTGTTTTTTCGTACTTTAGCATTGCTTTCTTCGTTCCTATCAAAAAAGGGGCCCAACTGTCCCAACATAACCGACAATTTTACAGTATTCTACCGCTTATTTTTGCTTACACACATCGGGGGCCCCTATATCCCGGGGCCCCGTCTCATAGATACGGCTGATACGGCGGTAGCTACGCCCCTGGCGTTAGAATCTTAAACGACTTATTAACAAACTACACAAACTTGTACTCCAAAGTATTTTACCTGTTTTAATGTGGACCAATATAATATTTAAAATATTTCTTATAAACAGATTTTTTCCCAATACATTTTGTTACAACGATAATTTGTAATATAAAAAGGTTCCTATAAACGTCGTGCCACTTCAAAACTTTAAGGCCTGCCGCAAATTGAACCCAGCCCACGAAGAGCATACGCGAAGCCCACGCGAAGCCTACGCGAAGCCCACGCGAAGCCCACGCGAAGACCACGCAAAGCCCACGCAAAGCCCACGCGAAGCCCACGCGAAGCCCACGCGCATCCCAACGCAGCCCACGTGAAGCCCACGCGCAGCCCACGCGCAACCCACGCGCAGCCCACGCGCAGCCCACGCGCAGCCCACGCGCAGCCCACGCGCAGCCCACGCGCAGCCCACGCGCAGCCCACGCGCAGCCCACGCGCAGCCCACGCGCAGCCCACGCGCAGCCACGCGCAGCCCACGCGCAGCCCACGCGCACCCCAGGCGCAGCCCACGCGCAGCCCACGCGCAGCCCACGCGCAGCCCACGCGCAGACCACGCGCAGCCCACGCGCAGCCCATGCATGCATAATTTTGTAAAACATGCTTTTAAATGAAGTGGCGCATATTGGACCCATTAAATAGGGTTGATCCCGAATTGGGTCCAATATGCGGTAAACTGATCAAAAACGTGGACGTGGGAAGGATGGGTTGAACGTGGGCTACGCATGTGCTGTGCGTGGCTGGGTTCAATTTGCGGCGGGCCTAAAGTGTGTAACACACTGAAAGTTAGTTTGAACTATTGGCAAAGATTAATAATTGTTAAACTGAGTTAAATAATGATTTAAAAATGACTAATAACACAAAATACACTGAACTTACATTGACACATTTTACCCACAATGTAGCAGAGAATTTATGTTAAATAATAATTTCTATTTGTAATTGGCCAGTGGAGATAATGTTATTACCAAATATTATGAGTATACGGCTTAAATTAAAGCGAAATTTTTAAATGTAAGCATACGACCAGCAAAAAATTCAGGTCAAAAGTGTTTTAAAGTATTTTAATGAAATTAAACCTAACACTAAAAAAAGCAGCACAAAATGTAATACTAGGTCAACAACAACAAAAAGTGTAGCTGAAAGATTGGCCGGCCTTAAGGAGGGAGGTACCTGTTAAATGTTGAATTTTGTTTTCTTAATGTCAGTATATTCCTGTAAAACCACGTAATTAAAATTTTAGAACATAGTCCTCAGTATTTTTTATATTACAGAGTCGGTAAATCATAAAAACCATTGAATTTTTATGTACCTATTCAAACTTTAAACGTGTTTTTCTCCAAACTATATTTTTACATTGTCGAGCAGGATAACTCAAAAGGTATTGACCGATCTTTCCGAAACTTTGCACACATCTTTTTAATAACAGTACTTTTTATGTAAACGTACAAAATAAAAAAAATTGAAAAAAAATTTTTAAAGCAAAAACGATGGAAAAAATTAGCTAAAAAGTTGTTTTATTTTTTCAAGCATTGTATTTTCGCGAGTTTTTTTTTAAACTTTTTTAGCAACAAATATGCACATTAATGAAAACAAAACAATTCACTTTTTATTTTTAAATTTCTAGAACCGATGCTAGGGTGCCCGCCGATTAAAAAAGTCTAACTCCGACATTAGTTAAAGAACTTAGCGTACATCCGTCATTTTAAATAATTAAAATATAAAAAAATCCTAAACTATTTAAATATTTAAGTAAACTACATAACAACTTTTAAAAATATATAATGACTCTTTTATTTAAAAAAATTATAAAACTCAAATAAAATTTAAGCAGTTACGGGAATCTCCCCCCCTTACAAGCAATAAAGAAAATTCGTTATGATAAAAACATTACTTGTCTCTCAGTATCCACCGGCTTCTTTAAAAGAAATATACAGCCTACTGAACAAAGATTTATTGGCCATATAAAAAGGTTTGTAGCAAAACCAAAAAATACATAGGTAATTGGATTTATGTGTTATCAGGAACCGCAGAGGCTTCAAAAAGAATTGCCAAAAAAGGCTTATACATAATTTTGTATAGAAAAAAGTTTATCTAAATATAATTTCGGAAATGTTTTATTAGTAGGATACAATATAAGTTAAAACTAGTTCTTCTTATAAATTTTATAACATAATGAAATTTATTAGGTACAGTGGCGTCTCGAAAAGCTTCTTAACTAAAGGGTGTCCCAATAAGAACGCACATTTTAATTGTGAAATAAAAGTCATAATTTATTTTGAACTTAGTGTTATTTATATTTTAATGTAAAGCTAATGCACTGCAGTTAAACGTGAAAAATAATATCCGGCAAATGACCGCCTCGACTAAGGTGACAGGCTCTTATTCGTTTTAAGAAATTTTTAATAACATTTTCACACAATTGTGGCTCAATTTCCCTAATAACACGTCTAATTTCATTTTTCAACTGTTCAAAAATCCCAAAGAAAGAAATCACAAGGCGTTAAATCGCTCGATCTTGATGCCCAGTTCTGGTCTCCATTCCGTGAAATGACACGACCGGGAAACTTTTCTTGCAGTAACTGAATAGCTTTGCGTGTAGTGTGACATGTTGCACCATCCTGTTGGTACCACATAGCTTCCGTATTCATACCATTTAGGTAATTGGGGCCATAAAAATGAATAACTCTAAGATTGTCTTCGCCCCAAATCCGACAATTTTGCTTATTATTAAAGCCATTAAGGTGAAGTGTACCTCATCGATAAACAGAATTTTCTTAGAAAAATCGACATCCATTTGTTGTTTTTGCAATATCAAAGAAGAAATCTACGGCTTGCCGCATGGTCCAATGGCTTGAATTCTTGAGTTTATTGAATCTTATAAGCATGGAAATGAAGATCTTTTGTGAGAATTCAATGGGTAGTGCTCTTTGTAATGTTCAACTGCTGTGCACAATGACGGATAGATGTTCCCGGATTCTCGCCAACACTTTCACGCACTGCGGCAATGTTTTTAACAGAGCGACTAGTACGGTGACGCACTGGTGTTTTTACGTCCACGACAGAACTATTTTGCTCAAATTTGTTAACTAGTTTTTGAACGGTTGTGTGATTTGGCGCATTGTGTCGACCAAAAATGCCACGCATTTTACAACTGTTTCCGCAAAACATTCTTCATATTTGTAGTGTGTTTTAACAATAATAATTCTTTGTTCGACCGTATATCGTTCCACGGCTACTAATCGCAAACTGGTTACATTATTCTTATCATTTGTTTTTTGGGCCTACTGCGATAAAAAAGAAATGC
Organism: Listronotus bonariensis; assembly: GCA_014170235.1. Lineage (NCBI taxonomy): Eukaryota > Metazoa > Arthropoda > Insecta > Coleoptera > Curculionidae > Listronotus > Listronotus bonariensis. The sequence continues at coordinate 58,411 of JACEGR010003701.1, forward strand.
CGTGCAATTCAAAATGTGCGCTCCTATTGGACACCCTTTATTATTTAAACAGAAAAATGTACCCCACTGGCTTTTGTGTATTTTTTTTTAATTTTACCTAAATTAAATAACTAATAATGAAATATTAAAGCTTTTTAGTCCTTGCTTAGGTTTGGACAAATTAAAAATAAAATTTACCTAATTGCAGCTCAGTGAACCAGTTTAGAAATATATGGAAAATTTTAGAAACCCTTAATTTAGTCTTTTTTAGTTTAAATGTTATTTAATTTATTTTTTCCACGACCGTTAAAAAAATGCAGTTTCTTTAATCGTTAACTTGAAGATAAAGTACTCTATACTAGTAAACCACATAAAGTGTTAAAAAAGTAACTTTTTTTAACAGTTTAAAGCTTTTTCTACACTTTAAATTAGTGTTTTTTTAATGCATACTACAATAAACTTAAATATCAATTTATGCAATGTAACAGTCAAGTTACCTTTGATTTCGTCATTATTCCTTTTAGTTCATGTTTCACTAGTTTTAAAATTTGACAGTTTGCAAATAAATTTAATATAAATTATTTAAAATTATTAATAATAATGAATTTGGATGACTAAGGAATCGGAAAGGAACTAATACTGTTTAAGTATTATTTCAACATAAAATAGGTATGTACATACAATTTTTAAAAATTAAATCCTAACGGCATAGTTATAAGGAGGATAATTATCTAAGAAGGCTATGATTTTTTGTTGCAATGTAATGACTGTGCTGCAAAATTAAAATTATTAATTTTAAATAAATAAAACATGTATAAACTGGTAATTAAGGAAATTTTTATACGATCGTAGAAAAATATAGTATGTAACACATGCATAAAGTGTCTTTCTTTTACTCATGGGATTGCCGCACTTGCCTAACGTGCTGGCAAACTTTCCATTCGTAAAAAAAGTATTACTATGCACTTGTTACATAAATTACTATTAATAAGTTAGTGTTTTTACATACCTGTAAAAAAATAATAATTAAAAGAAAAGTAATGAAACATTTTTAATGTGTGGTTAATGGTTATGTTATTTGGCAAATTTTAGTTGCTTTTTCGAAAACTGAGCAAGATTAAAAAAAAATTTTAGGTGATACTAGACTTATATTTAAATTGTCCAAATTTTATATTTAAGTATATGGGTCAATTAATTAAATAATTTTTGGTCCCAGTTTAAAAATGTTCATATCTTTTTTCCTTGCAATATTTATTTATTTTAAATAATAGGTCGTTTATTTGCACCATTGTAAACTGGAATAAGCAGAGCACTGTAAGCAGTTTTAATAATAAAACCAGAAAAATCCACATTAGGTACACAAAATTCGAACTTAAAACAACCAGGATCAAAAACCGGGGCCACCACTAACAGAACTAACTAACTTGTCAATAAGTAAGCCATCTTACAATATCCAAAGGACAATCACATTGTCCTACGGACAACAATTGAGTTATCTAAGTAACAGTTTTTCAAGAGACTGGTTGTCCGACGGACATTTTGAAACTTTTTAAATTTTAAACTGGCCGATAGAACATGGTTAACACATACACACAAAAGCTCTTTTTTTGTGAAACCTAATCGACTGAGGCTGCAGTCATAATAAAAGAAAATGAGGATATGGTCCTAATCGTTTACACCAAAATACCGACTTACCAACAATGTACACACTACGCCATTTAAATTTTGATTTAAAAACAAATAAAAGTTGATTGACCCATATAAATATTGAACAAAATTTATGCTTCAGTACTAGATACCACTGTCCTAATATATTTAATCAAGTAAGGGCTAAAAAATCCTTCTGCTGAGGTATATAAAGCTACGTTCAGACTTGCAACAATTCGCCAAACATGCGTCCAAACAAACCAACCTATTTGTTCGCTTTTTAATGCAAAAAACCGACAGGCTCTGAATCATCGCGGAATCACTCCCTAAGCCCTTGGAACGACGTGAATTCCGTCCACGTCCACGTCCGCGCTATGTAGGCGCGCTATTTAATATAGAATCAAAATTTGTTAAAATATACGGGGTGTTTCATTAAAAAACTTCTTTACGATAAAAATACGTTTTTAAAACACCCTGTATAATACCTAGTACTGCCAATAAAAAAGTATATTCTTGAGCTTGGGCAACTTTCAGCCGCGGGAGTAAAAGTGCTTTACGCCAGAGGTGCAAACAATATTTTTGTACGACCAAAATTAATATACAAGCATTCTCGGTAGTTAGGAGAAAATTTTCCAGCTTTTAATGTTTTAAATTGTAATCAGTATACTTTTAACATATGTTTAATTAAATAAATTGTTGTTTTCCATAAGAAATGCGGAAAATGCGGGCGTTTTGATACTTTTTTGCCCTAGAGCGTAAAAGTTTCATTTTACGTTCCCAAATGGGGGCGTAAAATTGTATTTTACACAAGGTCGTACAAAAAAATTACTCTATTTTATTTGCAAAATCCAATAATAATGTAAAATACAGGAAGTTCCATTTAGGTAAATTATCTGCACTCAAAGTTTGCTTATATTTAATATTAGTTTTTAAATAATTTGTATAGATTATTAAAAAAATTCAAGAAACTGATATGTGTAAATGTTACCAGAAATTAATTATTTAAAATTTTGTAATTAAATATCCAAAAATTAATTATCATATAAAGTATAGTAATTTAAAATACTAAATATTTATATTTACCACATCTTTCCAACTGTAATTTTATGTGGTCAAAGCTTTTTAATTTTTTTCTGAATAATATATTTTAGTGAAATTGTAAAAGGTAATACATTTTTTCAATTGTATTTTTATAATTTTTAAACTGTACTTTGCTCAAAAATAAAAATAAAGTTTAATTCTGGCGAAAATTTACGCTTTCAAAGATTTTACGAACTCTATACAAAATAAAATGTTTCTTTTTGTATGTCATATTTTTTGTTATATTTTCATTAATTTGTGCGATAAATTACAGCTGCAAAATTTATTTTATGATCACTAAATAATAACTAATTTTTTTAGTTACACACTTGGCTATTTTTTTTTAGCTTGAGCTTGTTTCCTAAATAAATTTTGCCTATCCGTCATTAAATCTAATTAGGGTAAATTCCTTTCCGAAATTCCTTAGAAACTTATAGGGTAAAGTTTTGACAGATTAACAAATACCACTATATCAGGATAATATACATTAAAGTACATGAAGCATTAAATTTCATGCATAATGCAAATAAACATATATTTGTATAAAGCCGTATACATTTGCATATCTTCCAGCGGTCAACTACTTAGGGAGGTCCGGAAAGCGCCGCTCACCTAAGCAAATTTGAATATTGTGAAAGTGTCAGATCCATATAAGTTTCTATTAAAAACGGCGTTGCTGGCTCCACTTTATCGAGTTTATAAGAATATGCTTAATTTCTGGATAACTAACCGTTTTCAGTAAAAAACTTTACGTTTTTAAGACCCTACCAATGGGCGAAGATGCCCGATACGTTAAATAATGCCGCCCAGCTAGGGTGGGCTAACAGCCAACCAATTTGGATATTTTTACTATAAAATAAAACTTTTTTATAATTAAATCATATAACATGTTATCTAATATGTATTATAAGTCCTAGACATTTAGTTTCTTTGAAATGATAAAATTATGGGCATAACACTAAAAGGTAATACTCAACATTTTAAAAATAAAATACTTTAAAAATAAAAAAAAAAATAAAAAAGGATAATTTACATTATCTTTATTACTAACAAATTTTTTGAATATCTATATAGCTAAATCGCAAATATATAATTATATATTATATTGTGGCCACAGCAATATTCCCTGAGCCGTGTTACCCGATAACGAATTGTCTTCTTTAAAATTGCATTTTTTTTCAGAGACTTTACTCACCTACATTTTGATATATTAATGATGCAAATTAATACTTATGTATTAAACTAATGTTTATATTTTTACATAAGAAAAAATACATTAATCTGCATACAAAACGTTTTTCGACGACTGAACGATTAAAAGCGTTTTCGCGGAGGGGACCTCAACTTAGCTAGTATTTTAGCTTAAATGTTTGTAGTAAGTGATAGATATCAGATTGGTTTGGGGTTGCGTGTAGAATTTATGACGGTGGACGGCGTTACCCGCTGGGCGGGGCTTCCTTACCTGAACATCTACGAAATATCAATTTTGACTTTTAGGTAATAACCTAAGAGTTATGAACCAACGTTTTTTTTTAAATTAAGTTTTTAAAGGATTTATTAACCATTGTGGCGAGCAGTGGTGTAGTGGCTAGCGTGCCAGCTTCTTACCGCAGCGATCCGGGTTCGAATCTCGGAGTCGGACATCGGATTTTTAATAGTTCGTCACCTCACAGTTGGCAATGGCAAACCACTGTGTAGTATTCTGCCATTTCTAGGTAGTAGTTATTTAAAAATAACGTCCGTGGTGGCACTACCGCGTTGTCTAAAAGGTGCTGTGAAATGCAACTGCATGTTTCAGTGCTTGGATAACGTTGACGGAGAACGACAATATTGGGTTAAACATCCAGTAACCCGGCACTCACGGTACACTGGTATTTAGACATAAGCCTTCGTGAGATGTCATCAAAGATAAAAAAAAAATAGATACTTTATTTTTTATACTCAAACAAATATCTAATTATAAACACGACTAAGATAGAATCATATTTATTTTACCGTTTTTTTGTGATCACTAGTTCTATTAAAGTTAAAATAATACACATATTGAAAGTTTTTTAAATTCTCGTTTATAGCTGACTACCTATGCGTTTTAAATTTTGTAATAGCCCTATTCGTAGAAAAATCACAAACTACTCAGGGCTTATCGGGTATTATTATTTAGTCAGGTGACCAGTTCCCAACTGGTCACCCGACGTGTACAGGGTTGTCCAACGAAGGGTAAACACCCTCGTAATTTCTTTATTTCAAAAGATATTGAAAAACGGTTTATACAAAAGTTGTAGGAATTTTAGAGGAGAATATGAGCAGTTTGCCATGAAAACAATTGAACATCTAATAAAAAATTTATACGAAAAAATATGGTTATCTTCCTTATTTTAAATGGAACACCCGGTATATTATGTGATTTTTGGATTCTCTAGAAAATTCTAAACCTTTTTCATATAGGGTGTTACATGTCTAAAGTTAAAAGTTTCGGAGCAATGGACAATTGAAAATCAGTAAAATGTCTTATAGCTTATTCTATTAAATAGGCTGAAATGCAAAAATGTCAACAATGGGACACGTGCTCCAACAGTGGCGTTTGGTTGCCGTGCAGCGAGTGGATCAAACAGTCGTCAAACTTTTGATAGTTTACTTGTCAAAGAATATTCTTCTACTATAACTATTTGTTAAAATGAACAGAAACACGCGTTACTCAAAAGACAGAAATGATAGATATGAGTGAATACGTTGGCGAGTCTTGTCCGTGTCCCATTGTTGACATTTTTTGCATTTCAGCCTATTTAATAGAATAAGCTATAAGACATTTTACTGATTTTCAATTGTCCATTGCTCCTGAAACTTTTAACTTTAGACATGTAATACCTATATGAAAAAGGTTTAGAATTTTCTAGAGAATCCAAAAATCACATAATATACCGGGTGTTCCATTTAAAATAAGGAAGATAACCATATTTTTTTCGTATAAATTTTTTATTAGACGTTCAATTGTTTTCATGGCAAACTGCTCATATTCTCCTCTAAAATTCCTACAACTTTTGTATAAACCGTTTTTCAATATCTTTGAAATAAATAAATTACGAGGGTGTTTACCCTTCGTTGGACAACCCTGTACGTTGTAAAATCTGATTGGCGCTGACTAGTTTGTAATTTCTCTCGCCCTGTATTAAAATTGGTTGGGAAACTCAATAAAGGATAATGATTTCTCACAAAGAAATCAAAAATACTTGCAACCATTAAAATATATATTTATTAATTTAAGAGAATGTTTATTCTAGCCAGCTAACCAAACATTTTAAATTAAATAATATACAATTTTTTTGCTTTCTATTGGCGGTAAATTATTTTATTAAATCATCTTTAGTTAAAGACGACTTCATTTTCAAAAGTCTCCCCGTGGCCTAGTGGACAGAGCTTTGATCTTCGAAGCCAGAGGTCGGCGGTTCGATTCCCAGCGGGGAGACATATTTAGGTAGTAGTTATTTAAAAATAACGACCGTGGTGGCACTACCGCGTTGTCTAAAAGGTGCTGTGAAATGCAACTGCATGTTTCAGTGCTTTGGACAACGTTGACGGGAATAGGGGAACGATGGGTTAAACATCTAATAACTCGACATCCACGGTACTCTGGTATTTAGGCATAGACCTTCGTGGGATGTCAGAAAGTTAAAAAAAGGAATTGTAAAATGTCTGCTTTTGTAGACAATAGTGAAAAGTATAAAAGCCGTTTATGTTTCATCAGAGTCCTTGACTAATTTTCTTATTAGTTTTAATTTTAAACAACTTCTTTAAAGATTCGTTTATATCTGACATTTATTGCATGATGTTTATGTCAGACAGAAATTCTGGCTAATTTAAACGGTCAAAATTTATATCGGACATCAGGGCCGTTCCTAGGATGACTTGCGCGGTGGTGCAAACAATTTTTGGCCGCTTCTACAACAAAATATTCCTACATTGAGGTTTCCACATTGCTTTTGTTTTTTCTTATATTTTTTAAAAAGCAAAAAGGTCCCTACTTTCAAAAGTATTTTCCATTCCTAATACTTTATTTCCTAAATACGCTCTTTATTTTTAAAAATTTTCGCTCTTTATTTAACATTTTGAGTTTAGGAAAGTTTTTAGAGCAAATAATAATTGTTCGTAAAGATTAACTAAGAAATCTTTACGGTGCGGTGTTTAGCTGAAAGTTTGTCAGGCAGCGTTATTTCTCGTTTGAAGAAGATAAGAGCTTCGGGGTAATAGTGCGAACTTGTTACTCAGATTATAAAAGCTCTGGAATTTGTTTACTTATTTTTGTTTACACACGTTAGAGGCCGATGTTATTATTGTATTTAAAATGCTTTTCCAGGAGAGATCTTTAAATTACCAAAAACATTATAAGTCCCAAAAGTGGAAGAGCAACAAAAAAGTCTTCAGGTGTCAAAAGCAAACCAATCGCTAACCTAATGCTTTTCTAAAAGCTTTTGTATATTTACATCACAAATTGTATATTTTTAAGCCTATAGTCTAGACTTACATACATTTGCCCGCAAACATAAAAACTGTATAAAAGCTGTTTTGCTTAAAAAACATTTAAACAAATCAGTGATACTAAGGAAATTCCGGAATTTAAACAAATGTTTGTAAAGACATTTCAAAACAGCTTTATACAAAGGTTTTCAAGTGTTTTCGGGCAAAATGTATGTAGGTCTGGACTAGTCTTATTTTCGTTTTTTTAGCGTTGGGTCTTTTTTATTTAAAATAATACATAATTTACTAAATAAATATATCCCAAAATTATAGATTTTTAAGGCCACGAATCATTTATATTTAACGCAATAAATGTACCTAGTTAAAACTTGGTTTAAATTGCAAACAATTTTTATGAGTCTTTTTATATTGGAGGCAACAAATACATGTAAATTTCATAATAATTACATTTTAAGGTTTTAATTATTTAATGTGTATTAGTTTGTTTTTTATAAGAAAGAAAATGATGCAGCGTTCTATTTATTTTTAAGTTTTAGTAAATTAAAGCTATAAAAAAAAAGGTTTTAAAAAGTGTATTTGCAATTTTTTGCTAGGTGCAGCAAATGTACTGTAAATTAAAGCTATTATACTTAGAATTGCAATTATTTGCAGCACTTCTAAAAACAGATCGTTTTTTAACACTGCATGCATTACCCACGGTAACTGTTTTGAACTTTGGGTTTCGGCAATAGGGCAACAAGTTGTGATAAAGCTAATTATAAATGCTTTTAGTATCCAAGGTCTTAATGATCCAAAAGTAATTAGTACAACTTGTTGTTTATAAAAATTATTACAGTTTTTGTATATAGAAAGAATACCTAAAGTCCAATTATAAATTTATATTCACTTTACTTCTTTTGCTTTTATCCTACAAAATTAGCAAAAATATCAGTTTATTGGGTTAATTATCTAGTTTTTAAATCAATTGTCAAATTTTAATTATCTCTTTAGATATACAGGGTATGACGAAAAGTATGATGTTTTTAAATGCAAAATCCGGTATATTATATCATTATTATAAAGAACCTCCCAAGAGCTTTACAAAATAACACATTTGATATGTCCATCTTTATAAGTTCTGGATATGCAGGGGTGGTCCAAAATTTGAGAAATTGTTATTAAGCACAAATAATGCCTAATGGTAAAAAAAAGTAAATAAATTATGTATAGTTACTAAGATGCAAAAATGCATCCATGTTAAACACGAAATAAAGTGGTTTTATTTTTTTCTTAAAAATAAAACAAGATACAAACAAATATCAGGGGACAAAAAAGTGTATAATTGACTGCTTAACCGAAAAACTTTTAAGAAGTCAGTGGCGTACATTTTTTGTCAATAATATCAGTAAGATTGTTCCTAGGGCCGCCGCTGAAATTTATAATTATCAACTAGTTAGTGCTAAAATAGCGTCATATCATATTGACCAATAATGCCAATTTTCAAAAAAATCGACCTACGAATCTTAAAATATTATTAAAAAACCAATTAATTTTTAAAAGTTTAACACTTTGTATCTTTGTAACTAAAAATAATTTACCGCTTTTTGTACAATTTGTAATTATTTGTCCTTAATACCGATTTCTTAAATTTTGGATCACTCTCTTTGGCCCACCCTATATTAATTTTGTCCAACAGTCCCATAAGATTGCTACACTGTGCGACGGTAGCTACCAACGTCCCTGTTGTCAGTCTAACAGTGTGTCTAGTAATTTTTACAAGAATAGAATTGTAAAATACTTATACAAAGTGGCCATTCATGTTTTGATTGCGAATAACTGTAGAAGAAATAAAGTTATAAGCATGCGGTTTTTCTCAATAGACCTATTTTTTTATTATATCTTCGACCATTTTGTTTCACGATTCCAGTACCGTAAAAACAGAATGATTTTTTTATTAAGCTAGCTTAAACGGTTACAAAAGATATGAAGGTCCAAAAGTCGTCAATGTTCACTGCCTGACTTACTGACTGGCTGGCGTGTAGATCAAAAACCTAGCCCACTTCCAGCTGACCTAGAAATTTGAAATTTGGAATCCAGCTCAGTAATTGTGTGTAAGCGTAGGAAAAAATCTAAAAAGAAAAAAAGTAAAAAATGGGGTGTTAAGGGGAACCTTATACAAAAAAAAGGTTTTTAATTGTAGAGTTTGAACCATTGGGCAATGCGTATTGTTATTTCTAACGAAACTGTAGACTTAAGCATAAGAAACGATATTCCACCAAATACATAAATGTAAAGAAAGGTTAGCCAATTTCGATACTAAAATTATGCTTGGCTGCCGCAAAAGAATAAAGATCTAAATGAGTGCCAATTTCTGTACCAAGTCTAAATATGTATGAAATATTAAGTAGGTTAGATTTAACTTGGTCAATTTAATCGGAATTAAATATATTTATATATATATATATATATTTAAATACGTTAAGTAACTTTACGAAGTGACTGATTTAATGAAAACTGACCAAGTCAAATCTTACCTTGTTTAATATCTTATACATATTTGGATCTTGTACGGAACTGGGCACTCATTTAGATCCCTATTCTTTTGCGGCGAAACCCATAGCCACGGATAATTTTAATCTTAAACTCTGGCTCACCTTTTTCACATTTAGGTTTTTTGGTTAGGCAAATCACAGCTATAATTGCAGTTAAGCTGGCTTTCATTTAAAAACTTTTGTTAATCAGTGGTATAATACTAACGCGAACTAACCTAAAAATATTTCCAAAAATAAGCAGTTTAAGGGTTATAAATCATACGCAAAATATTTTTACTTAATAAATTTACGTGTATTACACATAACCTTACATAATTATCGTAAAAATTGCACTCACTTATTTGTCTGCTCGACAATTATCGCTTGATTACAGCGATAATTGCATAGTAGAAATCGAAAATTGTACTGTGTCTTTAATAAATTATTAGTTTTTTTTAAGATTGGTTTTTGTTGTATTGTTAAATAAATTGTTTAAAAGTTATTATTTCTTCATTTGATAGTTTCGATTTCTTCGAGTAATTTTCTCCCTACATTACACTTGTGCATCAAAATAATCAGTTAATTTATCTTTCAAGTGTATTGTCTTTTAAAAACTACTCTCGTACATTTCAACTTTTTGGCAAAAGAGCCCTTCTCCTTCAAAATTGGGCTCTTTCGCGAAAATATGAAAATGAGCTCTAGTAGTTTTTAGGCAATACGCTTTTAAGAAAAATTATGGATAAGTTTGATGCACTTGTGTAATTACCCTTAAAACATCCGTCCACTGCTTCATCTTTTTGTAAAAACTTGACCTCTTACCTGTCACACCTTAGAAATTGACCAAAAAATCATTTTTTGTACGATAAGGGTTTTTTGTAATAAAAACAAGTGGTGGTATTTTGTTTAAGTTTTTATAATTTCTCTTATTTAATGCCAACGACTTTAAATCCTAATATTTTGGCAGAAGAAATCTGTGGTTTCTCTGTGTACCATAAATTAGCGGACACCCTGTATATTCTGAAAGCTATTTGCTTTTTTACTGCTCCGTATATCTATTAAGCTCGTAAAACGCATTGTTGTTATAGTAAGATATACAATGTATTTTTATTTTTAGGCTACTATTTGCGTCAATATATTATATTGCTTAACTCTTATCGCTAGTTTATGAAAATGTGTTATTATCAGTTTATAAAAATGTGTTTTTAGAAGTTCTTATTACGCCCTCTTTTGAGGGCGTAAAGTTGCACTTTTACGCCCTAGGGCAAAAAGTATCAAAAACGCCCCCATTTATAAATGAGGGCGTAAAATAGCACTTTTATGCTCTAAGGCAAAAAGTATTAAAAACGCCCACATTTACAAATTTATAAAACAATATTAAGCAACATTTTTTCAAACATAATTAAATAATGACCTATTTTTTGGTAACTTAACAATTTATTTAAATAAACATATATTAAAAGTATACTGATTACTATTTGAAACATTAAAAGTGGCAACTTTTATCCTAACTACAGAGAATGCTTGTATGTTAATTTCAGTTGTACGAAAAATATTGTTTGGCGTAAAGCAATTTTACGCCCACAGGTGATCTTTCTCTCTGAATAACTTTCAGCCGCGGACGTAAAAGTGCTCTTTACGCCCTTAGTACAAAAATAACTATTAAAGTCGTCCAGCTACCTGTGACATAACCTGCTTATTAATTTTTTCATAAATATAACAGGCAGGTTTAGGCATGCGGTTATATTTGACTGAAAAAAAATGAATAAGCAGGTTATGTCATAGATCTAAAAGACTTCAAAATAATTTTTTGGCCAATTTCTGTCGTATTTCTAACTTGTCAAGTTTTTTACAAAAAGAAATGGCAATAAACGAATGTTTTCACGATAATTATGTAAGGTAATGTGTAATAAACGTAAATTTATTACGTAAGAAATATTTTGCCTGTGATTTATAACCCCAAAACTGCCATGGTTGCAAAATATTTTGTGATTGGTAAACGCACGGTTACGGTTAAATAACCCCAGGGTTATATAACCCAAATGTTCGCATCATACCACTAAATATTGCTAATCACCTATAGCTGTTTGCTGTATTTTATGTTTTTGTATATTTTTCGGTAGCAATTTTCATTGTAAAATCATACTTTGAATTACCGTTATTTTTTGAAATAACTATAGACTATGTTCCTTTTTTTAAAATACAAAAGTTAAATTTTGGAAATATAAAAATAAATACAGGGGTTCTACTCCTAAGCAAAAATTAAATTTTCTTGACAAACCTAGTAGATTACCAATACAATTTGATATCCCAGGGTTGCCTTTTTGGCTTTTGACTTATGCAGAGTTTTTTTTTTTGTATGATTATTAATGTTAAAGTTTTCCATATGACGCCAAATTACGTAGACACACTTTTATACCGGGTGACACAGGATATTTGTTACCTCCCCAATTTTTTTCCAGTTTTTAAGAGGGACTAATAAAAACTTAACAGTATTCTTAAAGCATAAATTAACATTTTTGTTATTATCACGACCCTAAAAATCATTTCCGGTTTAACCGTAAGTACCATAAACTTTCCTATTTTAAATACCTACTTTTTCCATATTTGTATTCTGTATTAAGTTCCTTTTTAATGATATGTCACACAGGGTGTATCTTTTTAAAATGGCGGCCATAGAAAGTATTTAAATAAAAATCCAGTACCGTCATTATTTCTGCATTAAATACATTTTTTTGCTGAGTAGGCTGTGAAAATAATATAATGACCATTTTAACTTTTACACGTAGTGGCATAATCCATTTTCTTTATTAATTTACCTAAATTTCGTAATTTCAGATTTTAATGTAATTAATGGGAGAAATTTTAAAATTTGACCAAACATTTTAAAAGGAAACATTTCCTATTTTATTATATATTTTTAAATTCTAAACTAAAATTTTTTCAATGACATATTACAACATACCTATTGCTTATTTTTAAGTTAGCGGCTATAGCTCATTTATTAAAGAATTTCGTTATTCAGATGTCCTAAATAAATGATCTATGGCCGCCATTTTGAAAAATAATAATATGTTGTAATATGTCATTAAAAAAGGACTTTAATGTAAAATTTAAAAATAAAATAAAAAGGGCAGTTTCCAAAAAGTTTTTTTTTAATTTTTGTCAAATTTTGAATTTTCTCTCATTAATTACATTAAAAACTGAAATTACGAAATCTAAGTAATTTACCCAACAAAATGGAATATGTCACTACCTGTAAAAGTAAAAGCAAAACAAATATATACAAAGCAAAAATAATGTTGGTACTTGATTTTCTTTAAAAATCTTTTCTGAACCCCATTTTGCAAAAACACCCTATATGATATATCATTTAAAAGATTATTTTATCTAAAAATACTAATATAAAAAAAAGTAGATGTTTCAAATTGTAATAATGAGAAAAAATGTTAATTTATGCTATAAAAATACTGTAAAATTTTAATTGGTCCCTCATAAAATCTACAGAAAAAAGTGTTGGGGGGGTGTAACAACATCCTGTGTCACTCCGATATATTATTTATATAAATAATAAATAAAATAATTATGTATTTCGTCTTATAAATATAAACTTGTTTACTTGTGACCATATTTTATGTCCAATACTAATTTAAAATGAAAAGCTTATAAAACACTTTGTTAAACTCTTACAAAAGAATAATTTTGTGAAAAAATGTAAAAAGACACCTTATTTTAACTTTAGGATTATTTTTTTTCAAGGGCAATCTAAATTGTAACAAAAAATTTTTTGGGTGTTGTATCCGTTCATATTTATTCTTCTACCACATCTAACTTTTTGCTTTGATGTAAAAAATTTAAAACATCACCGGTTGTTATTAATTTATTCATAGCCATGTTTACTTTATTTATAGCATTAGCTGTTTCTATGAAATCATTTCCCTTTAGAATTTCGACAACTTTTGCAAAATTTTGAGACAGGCGGTTCAGTGTAGTATTAGTAACACAACTTAGAGTCGTTACGATGTTGTGTCCGCCTTTTAAATGCGGGTCATTTTAGTATTTGGATTCACTTTCTTGAAAAGAAATACGATTTTGGCACTGCATTCTTTATTTATTAGTCGAGTGGGACATTTTTTATATTCTGCAACTTTGTTGAATTCAATATGATGACACTTAAACACTTTTTGTATTTAATTTTTTTTTAGTGATGGAGTAACTATATCTAACTATCCAGTTTGTTGTGGTGCCAATACTAAAATTGCAGATCCAGTCGTCACACCACTCACTATTTGTTTTATTATCGCTATGGCGATTTCTGCTTCTGATAATAACACTGTAGTCGTTATATCTAACGTAATTATAACTTTCAATTATATCCTCCTTTATAAATAATATCTTTCAAGACATCTAGGTTTGCTTGTATCGCAAATTACGATTTCAACAATGTTTTTATATTAACCCAACAGAACTATTTACTTCTATTGTGTAAATCCTGAACCGCGGTATAATTTGGAGTAGAAATAGGAGCGTATTGTGGGTTTAAATCCTACTGTGTTATAGATTGACGCTTATCTGTATCGCGGTATGATTTGGAGAAACCATATGCGCGTTTTAAATATACATATTATACTACGTTATAGAATAGCACTCATCTGTATAATGGTATAGAATGTAAATACGCGTACCGGCCACTGGTATAGAGAGGGATTTGACGCTCTTCACTCGCCGTTTCCGCTTGGTATTGTAGCAGAGGCCTTATACCCATTTTCCAAAGTTGTATTACCAGAAAAAAATCGGAATTTCTGGTAATAAAAAAACTTTCTATATGTTGGAAACATTTTTCCTGGTCACTATATTATTTTTTTATTTCAGGTACATATCGTGCACTCCTACGACCGTATCGTTCCGTATGTGGGGCACAAAAGGCTGACGGTGGTAACGACGCCGCCCAAGGTTTCTCGACGCGTCCGTCCGTACTCCATCGTCAATATGACTGGATCGAAAACAAAGTCCGTCCCAGGGTTGGTTATTCGGCGACCAACCGTTACCTCAACTCGGACTCGGCTGTGGTAAGTCTGGTTTTTGTGACGTCTTCTTTAAAATTTTGCAATACTATAATTTAGGAAGTATACAGTTTGTCGAACGATAGACTTAACTTTACTTGTAAAATTTATATCTTTATTATTTGCATCAAATAAAATCCTAAAATAATAGTTAGGTCCAAAGTGTATACATTTCGATACCTTTTTTAATATAACTAAGTAATAAAATATTAACAACAAATTACAATTTTGTAATCTAAGTCAAAAAAAAATTGGTTCACTTGCTTTATACAGACTGTCCACGGATAGGGTTAACAAGTGGACAAATGGACCAAAAATTTCATTTTTTGACAAAAAGTCATTCTTTATAAAAATGTTAGCTTTTAAACAAAAAATGAATTAACGAAGGGAAAATTTAGTAAGAATAATATTTGTAATCGATTAAAATAAGAATACAAAATTTAAATAAACCTCATAATTTGGCAGTTAAAAATTGTGTTGTGTAGGAATTTGGAGAAAGCAGGTGTTTAAAAAGCAAATTGGGAAAGTTTTGATCACTTTAAAACAGTTATATAAATCTTTTTGATACCCCTGTAACATTTATAAAGTCATTGAAAATGCAATTTTAAATAAATTTTCTAAATATAATTAAAAACTAAAAATAAAGAAGTTTACTCTTGGAGAAAAATTATGTTTTTGTTTTTTAGGTTTTTGTGAACCCTGCATACTTTATTTTCTGAATTCTATTTTTTACAAGCAAAAATATTTATAAAAAATAACATTTAAAAAAATATATTTTTGGTCCATTTGTCTTCTTGTTTACTTCATTCATGGACTGTTTGTATATATTTTTTATTTTTTTAATAGGTCTTCATGTGGTTTATCCAATTTTAATTAATTTTGAAAATAAGGTTATCCATAATTTTGATTGCAAGCGGGAGTTCTTAATAAAAAACTTTGAATAAAGTATTAAAGTTATTAAAAAGGGTGTTTTTATAAGCTACAAGAAAATATTTTATTTGATGTGCATATCTTTTACGGTTTGGAAAAAATGGCCAACCAATTTTAATAATTATGTTAAATTTTCATAATAGGTGTATAACTGTTCTAATTTCTAAGAACTATAAGTAATTGCTGTGGATAAAATAAAGATTAAATCCACTATTTTTAGATTTGGATGGCCATATTTTAAAAATTATAAAAGATACATAAAAATATCGTATTTTCCTAAAGCCCTTTAAAATAACTTTTTAACGACAATACAATCTGCGGAATGTTTTATTTAAAAAATGGTATTTTACCATCAAAACCCAATGGATGCCGAAATTATAGAAATGTGAAATATAACATTTTTTCACAGGATTTTAAAATATATTTCTAATGTTGATAAATGATGCAGGGCCTTTGATTAAAAAAAATATATTGTGCCGTATAACTTAAAAATCGATTGTTAACTGGTTTTCTGTATCCTAAAGAACCTTAGAAGTTTAAAAAATTAAATTAAAATTTTTTCATAATTAATAATAAAAATCTAAAAAATTAAAATCTTTTTTCCAGTTTACTACGCAAAGTTAAAAGATAAAGACAAAAATGCGACAATCTTTTTACCAAATAAAATAGGTTACGTACTACTATGTTTAATTAACTAAAAATTAAAAAGTATTGCAAAATTTTAAAACCATCATCTGTTAGTGCTTTTAACCTATTTTGCAAAACATTTTTTATCCTATTTTTGAATTTTTACTTTGAGTTAGTCATCATGCTTTTATTCCTCCTCATCTGCGTCTGCGCTTTAACCTGGTATTTTTATACTATTTTTGATTTTTATTAACCACTTAAAAAGTAGATAAGTAATAAATAGATAAAAGTGTATAAAATACAATCATTTAGATTATTAAGCAAATAAAATTAAATTAATAGTAAATATACTGAATTTAAAAACTTCGAATAAACTTTAATATGTAAAATGTGAAATTTAAAATTTTATATGAAGTATAAAGAAGTTTAATAAATATATCGTTAAAATATTTCCGCAGATTTAATTAAATTGGTACTGCTTTTTATTGGCGCCACATAAAATAAGATGGAAACCAACAATAACAAAGTAACTAAAATGAACCCACCTTTAAAAACTATAGACAAAATATACAGGGTGTTTCAGAACTATGGGATCAAACTTTAAGGTGTAATTCCTTATGTTATTTTATTTAAAAAAATCCCATAAACATATATTAAAGTTGCTTCCTTACTGAGATACAGGTCGATAAAATTTAAGAAAAAAAAATAAGTTTTTTCCAAATATTTTTAATATGCTTAAGCTGATTTGGATAAAATTTGGTAAATTTATTTAAAGTTATCGGGCGCCTATTTAGCCTCACCAGTTGGTTATTATTGGGTCCAGTGTCATCTCAGCAACTTATTTTGATAAAAAAAAGTACGCCACTTTTTGACGTTTTTATATTTTTATAATTAAGCAATCAATAATACAACTTTTAATCTTTTGTATTTTTGTATCTACCTTCGTTTAAAAAAATAATAATAAAGCTACTTTAATTTCTTTCAAAGGTACCCATAGACAACATAATATAAAAAGCAAAAATTAAAACAAAAAATTTGTTGCCTTAAAATAAATTAGCAGTCGTTTATTTAAAAAAAAATTGTCATTATTCCTATAATATATCAAGATCAAAGTTCTTTATTTTTTTAATTTTAGATTTTACTTTTATGTTGTTTAGGGCTACTTTTTAGAATGACTTAAAGTGGCTTTATTTCTTTTATCGCAAACTAAGCTAGATACAAAAAATTAAAAAGTTGTATTTTTAATTGCTTAATTATAAAAAAATATAAATCCTTAAAAAACTCAGTGGCGTACTTTTTTTGCTTATAATTAGATAAATGTACCAAATTATTTTTATAAAATAATATAAGGAATCACAACTTGAAGTTTAATCCCATAGTTCTAAAAACCCTGTAGAATACGGAAAATATCGTACCAGCTGAACATTCCAAAATAAACGTTAAATTTTATTTTTTTTAGCTTAGAAAATGTAAGCAAATTGTCGTAATATTACGAAGTGGCATATCTCATTTTTCTTAATTTTACAAGAGTGCTTTTTGGTTATTTTTTTGCCAGTCTTTTTTCTTAGTAAAAATAAAATAGATGAATTATTATATTCTTATAACTTTACACCTATTAAAATCTAACTTGTGACAATTCGTGATAATAACAAGCAACTTTTTTTTTTAAGGCAATAATATTGGCTCTAGTCGATTTTTCTATTTTTCGAGATACGCCACTTCGTAATATTGCCGACAAAATGTGTAGCACAATAAAAAAAAACAAAACTAACCAGAAAAAAGTTAAGGAAATCAAAGCATGGTTAGTACGGTAAAACGATTTTTTTCAAATAGTTTTCGTACAGTCTTCAAAAAACCAACTACCCATATTTGATTTTAACTTTTTGTGACCAACAAAAAACAAATTTTACAGGCCTTTCCAGATAGGTGCCACATGAAGGGTGTTGCCATTTAATATTTTAAAGTGACTGGGGATGCAGCCTAAGGAGTTAATAGAGATGTTTTGAAAAATATGTCATTTATATTTTTCCCTAGTCTTATTAAATCGGAGTTTTTTATTGTTTTTTTTTTTATCTTTGGACAATCCACGAAGGCTGAAAGCCTAAATACTAACGTACCGTGGGTGTCTTAAGCAGGGTAAGAGGAAGTTTACTAACACGGGACTTAAAAACTTGAAGATTTGGGGGAAGGGAAAGACCTCCGCTGGCAGCAGGTTCCATAGTCTAGAAACTCTAGGGATAAAGAACGAACGAAATGGGAAGTTCGGGGCCTGTCCAATTGAACTGTATGGGGATGCATACGCGCGGCACCACGAGTTTCTCTGTTGGAAACCGCAAGAGGAGGGACTATACTGGACAATTCGTCGGAGCAGAAGCCGTAAAAGTATCTATAGAAGAGCGATAGATCTCCCACAGCTCGACGATGGGCAAGAGAAGGAAGTTTTTGAGTAAGTAAAGGATCATTAATTAGACGAACAGCCCTTCTTTGAATGGCATCAAGAATGCTGAGGGTTGTAGGGGACGCCATTCCCCAGACATGAGAACAATATTCCAGAGAGGGTCGAATTTGGGACACATACAAAGTGTATAAATTGGAAGGAGAAAATACTTTTGGCTCGGAAAAGAAATCCAAGCTTTTTTGAAGCCGCGGTGGCTATAGATACAATGTGTTTATGCCAGTTTAGGTTATTCTCAAATGTGATGCCCACAAGGTTAAATGTGTCCCCGCTCTGCAAAACCTGGCCACTCATAAGCAAAGGATGGGTGTTTGATGATTTTTTCGCGACAAGGAACACGATTGTGTTTTGGATGCATAAATTGAACGAGATTTTTGGCGCCCCAATCCAATATCAAATTGAGATCCTGTGAAAGAGATATCTGCATCGCCCTGCGTTTGCTTTCCAAGTCGGGTTGAGAGATTGGTTTGGGAACCTGAAAAGTGGAGTGAAGGGTACTATCGTCAGCATAACTATGAATGGGATTGGTTGTGGAAGAAAGAAGGTCGTTGATGTGAAGAAGAAACAACGTTGGTGCTAGTACTGAACCCTGATTGATATTTATCATAGTTTAGAAAATATAGCCATTGTAATTTTTTAAAAATGCACCCTGTATATACAACTATACTTATTTACGAAATATCTTTGCCCCTGTAAAAGGACAAAAGAAAAATAGTTGTCTAATATGACTAATTTTATTGGTATTCTGGGTAAATTAAAAGGTGTTTTAAATATAAAGTTTTTATTGCCAAGTAGATTTTTTAAAATGAAACATTCTGTTTATTTTTACAAATTTTAACATTTTACCAATCTCTAGGTCGGAAATGTCACACACTTTAAGTCACTTACTACTAGACAGCCAACCTATTAGTAGTTCTTAGAATGGGAGGTGACATAATTATGTTAAAATATTTACAAACGAAATAAGTTTTCTTTAACTTCACCTTCCCCCTTTAAGGACGATTAACACCTAAAAATTAACATTAGAAATAAATAGCTCATGTCAAAAAAACTCTAGATAATAGTTTAATTACAATATTTAAAAATAATCAAATAATAAATAAAATTATTTAAAAATACTTTTTGAAATTTAATACCCTGTATCTCAGAAAATATTAACTTTTATACTGAGATAAGTTTAGTTAAAACGCAATATTTTAACGTCACAATTTTCCAGTTAAATTTTGGCTCATTACTTAGGGTCCACCCTGTATAATAATATAAATAAATACGTTTTTAAGACGGATATTTACTTATATTGTCAATAAAATTGACTTTTTTCAAAAAACTATTTATTTTTTAACCCTTGGGACTCTGAAGTATTTATTGAAATAGTACCAATAGGAATGGAACATATAACAAGCCCAAGGAGTTCCACCGATGCCGGTTTTCAATGCAAATGGTGCGGGTTGGGTTCCTTTCTTAAAATAAAAATTAAACCTGGAGAGTTAAATTTTTGGCCTACAATTTTGATAACGGCCTATTTATTTATTAAATGGTTTTACTTAACTTGATTATTTGTTATTTGTTTGGATCTAATTTAGTAATTGGAATTTTACTCTCTTCCTCTTGACCAATCGATCTGACATTTGAGTACACACTTTTTATCTTAATAACAATACAATATAACATATTTTTTATGATTGTAAATACAAAATGGTAGCCGATACAAAATGTCGGATATCATATTACTTTACTACAACTTCAAAATGAGTATTAAATGAAAAGACTTGATTGGTAGAATATAGCTCACTATGAAAAAAGTAAAATCCACACACCACAAAATAGCGCATTAAATATTTTTTCACAGCTCAGTCAACAGGGGTATCAAATGAAAGAGCTTAAAAATGAATAACAATTTTTTTTTCATTTATTGCTCTATTTGTTTTCTGGGAGATTACGTTTAAACAAAATATTATTTGACTTTTTTCCAAAATAAAATAAAAAAGTTTATTAAACATTTTTAAGAAAATTGAAACTTTTATATAATATGAAAAACTATTTTGTCCTTGCACAATATAATGAAAGTTAAGATTACTTTAGAAGAAATAAAATAATAAAATATTTAATATAAAGTTACTTACGATATAACTAATCAGGATAACGGGATACTGTTTTTAAATTATTGCATTGTCATCGGTCCTTGATACGTGTGCAAAGTTTCAAAGAAATTGAATCGCTGGAAGTTGGTAAAAATTAGGCTCAAAGATTCCGTTACATAGATAGAGAGATAGATAGATAGATAGATGAGATAGATAGATAGATAGATAGATAGATAGATAGATAGATAGATAGATAGATAGATAGATAGTTACAACCCAAGCTAATAAAAGCGTGGTAAAAGATTTTAAAATCTAAACAAAGGTTCATCAGCTCTTGGTTGAAATTATTTTAATCTAATATAAAATCTTAACAAGAGGCCAGGACAAGAACTGGGCTAATGATTTTATTTTTTTATGTTAAACGGTTTTATTGTACCTAAAGCAAAAATAAATAATTCGGTCCTAGCTACCAGATCTTACCAATCTTTTCATTAATCTGGGATATTGATCGGACAAATAATAAAATCCTTGAGCACATAACATTTATATCATAATATTTACTCTAGATACGCTACGCCAACGATTTTTCTTTCTTTAATTAAAAGTATGGTTTTGGAGCATGTACCTTTAAAAAAAGGACACATTCGTTTAAAAGCACATGCTTTTAATTAAGGTTTTTTTAACTTTAAGCATTTCTAAGAATTAAAATATTGTTTTTTATTTTAAAACTACCAGTTATGGCTTAAAAATGCCTTAAAACAGAGGCGAAACGTTGCCAAAATAATATTGTTGGATAATTTACACTTTTGGTCTTTTTATTGCAAATCCTTTCTTTAAATTTATATTTAATGACCGGAAACCATTTTAAAATTTTACTTACGAACACCGTTTAACAAATATTATTGCCGGCAATGTCAAAATACATTGGTTGGTTTATTAAAGAATTTAAGGTTGAAGGCCGTCCCTGGAAGGCACGAAACATATATTATATAACTAATTCACATCATGTTACTTGCCTATTTTTTTTAATCTTAAAAAATGCGGTAAAAAAATAAAAATGTTTATTTATAACCTAACTTCAAGATTTAAAAAATACATTGACTCTAGGTCTTAACATGCCTTGTTTCAATGTTCCAGGGTGTAAAACAACTTTTGAGCGTTTCGATAGGCATTCTCTCAAAAGGCATTTTAAAGAGTCTTTACGAGAAAGAATTCCCTTTCTGACTTCTACTCGCAATTTTTATAGCAGAGTTTAAATTAGGTTAGTAGAAACAAAGCTTTTTAGCAGAATAGGAGGCTTAATCCCAACAGTTTAATTTTCTTTATTTAAAAGACAATATAAAGAATTACACAAAGTCATTAGTTATATTCTTTTGCAATTTTTTTATTAAGTACTACCTTCAGACACCACTTACCCTTATAAAATTAAGCTAATAATATTAAGCTTGCAAGGATTTTTAAATCATTTTGACTAGGAACAAATTTTACAATATAAATACACTAACAAATTCTCTACTCCTACTAGTTTTATCAAAGGAAATGAAGGGCGCAAGCAAATAATAGAAATAAATTAAGCATGCAAATAAAAAAAAATGTTTATGATAAAAGTTGAAAAAAAAGATAAATGGCTCACCCTAAAATGGTAAATTACTAAAGTTATTTTTTGATATGATATTAAGAAATAAGATTTATTTTTGGTATAAAACAAAGTTTTGCACCCTATGGTGAATTCAATAAAATTTTAAGGCTCCAATTAAAAATATTAATAAAGTCTCCTTTTTTGGGCATAATACGAATACTTTGGCTGGTTATTTTTAAAATGACGAATTCTCCCAAAAAATGGCTAGCTTTGGAGTCACAATGAAGACGCCGACACGTGTTTCATCATCATTAGAATGGTCACATCCGCTATACATCGCTGACACCTAAAAAATGTCCCAGCCCTCAAAATATAATCTCTGTCGGAACAAGGTTAATATTTAGAGGGACAACCATCTCGCCAAGCAACTTCAAACAACCAGCCACAGTACCAATAGGTTAATACATTATACTTATGTATTTGTTTTATGTTAAACGGTTTTATTGTACTAAATGCTCAAAAAGATTCGGCAAGTCCTAGCTACCAGATCGCACCCATCCTGTCATCAATCTGGGGTAACCATATCTTCATCGTGACCCTGGATTATCCTTGTAAAAGACTCCATAATTCTAAAGCTAACTTTCCAAAGTAGTCGTATCGTCCAGGTCATTTACATAGTTTGTAGCTGTCACCAAGAATGTAAACTTTTTTATATTGTTTATACTTCAAGGCTCTACAATATCTTACTTCTTTAATAATATTAAACAATATTTTAATTTAGAGCGGAAATTTAAAATTTATATTGTATTCACTTAAAATTTTGGTCAACAAGTTCATGTAGTAAAACACACTTTTAATAGCTATAAGGTAACATGTTTTCGATTAAAAATAATTAAGAAAATATTTTAAATTATTTTTGATAGAAATTTCTTGGTTAAGAAGTCCAAGGTCCGAAATTAAATATTTTTGTTGGACCTCTTAACCAAAGAAATCTTTACCAAAAATGGGTACTAGGAGGTATGAAGGTTATATATTAAGTTTTAGTTTTAAATAGTAAAAAATAATAAACAAGAATATTAAAGCTTAAAGCAAAATGCAATACTCTGTGATGCACAAAAACAAATTAATATAAAATAACAGCTTTAAGAAGCAGCAAATAAAACTACTCATTTAACTGTCTGCTCTCATTTTTAATAATATGTATATGTCCTCAATATTGATACATTGTTATTTTCGTAGTGCCTGTTAAGGGTAAGTAAAAGTGTTAAATGTCAATGTTTATTTGCAATAACTTACAAAAACACATTCTAAGGCAATATTTTTATTATAATTCACAATTCCACCCACATTGGTAATTCATAAATGTATTTTAGAAAATCTATATTTATAATGAGTCATTTTATAATACATTATGACCTTGAAGTCGTTATTAAAATAGATCTTTTAAAAACAATCTTACACAATCAGGGATGATTAATGTGAAAACTATTTAAAAAATTTTAAACATTTAACACTTTTTACTACAAACAAAGCGAAATGATTTTTTCTGTATATCAAAATTAAAATATTATTTAGATAAAATAAAGTAATTAATCACAAATAAATTGCATTTTGTTTTAGGTAAAAATTGACAAATAATATCTTTTGAATTACAACTTTAGAAATTTTTAAATATTAAAAAATATATTAGCATACCACCTAATTTATACTGGTAGATAGCTGAACAAATTTATTATATTTTTACCAGTTGCCACTTATAACTTTACAGTATATCATAATTTACACTTTATTTATGGAAAAAATTCTTACATACCAGGTGGTACGTCGCCAAGCGGAACATAGGAATTCCATGTAAATTTTAAGGGGGTTAATTATTGGCTCCCCTGTACATTCTACAAAAAAATATTAGATTACTTTTTTAAAGAGACTAAGTTGACAAACCCTCGTGCCAAGTTTCAAAAAATTTTAATATAAGCGAATCTTAAATTTAATTGCAAAATAATAGGCACCTGTAAAATACATGTTGTTAAGCCACGTACAGACTTGGATACAATCGGCGAAAACATTTGTTGGTCGACTGTATCTTGAGTGTTGCACATCGGTCGGCCGACTTGTTCCAAACGCCAGCGGCAACATTCGTGGACGTTTTTATCCAAGAAATCGGCAAGACGCCAGTTTTTCATTTAATATGGAAAACATCGGCAGGTTTGTACGAGCTTTAAAACTAGTGTAAACGCGAAACACTTGTATCTGCCTGGCCAACCTTTATTGCTGAAAAATTTTTGAACAAGATACAATCGACCGACAATGTTGTCCCGATTGTATCCAAGTCTGTACAATGGCTTTACTGACATAAGGAACAGTGTCAACAAATTAGTGACAATCAGTATTTAAAAAAAAAAAAATATTCAATTGACGAAAAAGTAACCATAATTAAGTAGTACCGAAAATTTGGTAATTTTTGCAATTACATTTAATTGAATGGTCCAATAATAGCTTAATATTATTATTTTTTTATTGGCACGAGGTTTGTTATATTGGTCTTCCTAAAAGTTATCTAACATTCTTTTTGTAAAATTTACAGGGGAGCCCATAATTTACTCCCTTAAAATTTACATGGAATTTCTAATGTTCCGCTCGGCGACGCACTACCCAACCTAACATTTAAATAGTTAGATTGTAACATATACAGTGTGTTTCGCTTCTAACGAATACACCATTATACCTTATTTATTAATAGTGCGATAAACAGGATGTCCGGAAAGGTAAGGTCGTAAATCAAACGGGTGATAGTATATTTTTTTTTATCGCGCTTCGAAATAATTAACCTTTAAAGTTATAATAAAAACACTATATTTTTCATCTAACTTTTAAAGTCTACGAATGATATTTGAGCAACTAAATTATCTCATATCAAAATGCCGCCTTTATACATATAAATTTGACACACAAGTAACAAAAAAATATGTATTTCCATTTATCTACTTGTGCACGTACTAAATTCAGTGGTTTATATGATACATGTACCTGAAGTATGGCGCGTTTACACATGCATAAAATTAGTGGCGCCAGTCATTTCTTGCACGCCTGTTCACAAATCACTGCAAGTATAAAACTCTGCTGGCGCGCCAGTATATCCATGCGTGCATAAATTTCAAAAGTTAGTTGCCTTTTAACTTTTGCATGTGCTATCACCAGTAGGAACTGGCGAACATGATAAATAGTGATTGCAACGTGTAAACATAAACGTGCGGAGAGATTTGCCAGTTATAAGCCAGTTTTCGAAAAACTTCATATTTATTATTTGCCAAGTTGTTAATTTCAAATACAACATAAGTAAAAAGTGAAGCTCCGCAGGAATTATCTCATTTCTAGAGGTTAATAAACAAAACCTGTGTTTATGGGACGTTCATGCTAATAAACGTTTAAGGATAGAGATTCTCGGTAAAACCCTACGATGGTAAAACCCCTACGATCGCTTATCAAAAGCGATGGGTATTCCAGAAGTTTAGGCTAAATTTTATCAACCACAGCTTTTAAAAACTAAAACTGGCAAGCAAAAATACTATTTCTCTTCATGCAAAATGTAAAGAGTTACTGGTGTGAAAGTTAAACTGGCGTTGGTAATGGCACCATTAATTATGCACGTGTAAACGCGCCATTACTTTTTTAACAACATGCTTGTATTACTTGACACGTGTAAAAGCCGCTTAATGCTTTTTCCAGTAGGAATGCGGCTGTTTACTTAGTTGGGATTATACAGGGTGAGATGATTTTGTTTTCATTAATTGTGTGTATTTTTGACAGTTTTGACAATAAGAGCCTATAAAGACTTTTAAATTAGGATTTTCTACCATTAATCTGTACTCATTTATTTGATTTAAATAATTATTAATTAATGTTTAAGTATTTTAAAACGTTTTTTAGTGGTATAGTGGTCGATTAAAAACATTGAAAGCCATTAAAAATATGTATTTTGACTTGCCGTACATTACTTAAAAATAATAAATATTTAAAAAAAAGAAAACTTATTTAGATGGTTTGAAATAACTAATGTGCTATATTTATTATATTAAATATTAAATTATAGTTTTCTTTTCATCATTCTGCTTAGTTAAACAATACCTTTAAGGTACACCCTTAACAGACACTACAGAAATTGTATCCATAAATACTGTCTTGACGTAAAAATAAACTTTTCCTTAAATTTCTAGCGAATATATTATTCTGGGTACCCAATATCTTCAAGTTATTACACTACTTTAAGCCTTCCCAGCAGTTATTACTACCCCAAGGTGTACAGATGGTACTACGATTGGCCCAGAACATACACCAGCTATTTGCCTTTAAGTTATTACAGTTCTTATTGGCCAAGCAGTTACTACTACTGGCCAAGAAGTTACTCCTACAGCTGGCCTAGTTCTTACTACTCCTACTGGCCGTACTACAGGTCGTACTTAAGCAGCTTTTTCAGAAATTATTATTTGAGCTCATCGCCTTCTCTGTTTTATAAATCACTGGATTACCAATTCGCCGATCTTGAGAATAAAATTAACAACTTAAGCGTAAGTAGATATTTGTTTGTTACCGTTATATCTTAGTTTCTGTATTTTAGACCTGCGAAGCAATTTCATTGATTTTTTAACCGACTTCAAAAAGAAGGAGGTTATCAATTCGCCTGTACATATACCCTTTTTTTTTTCGTGTGTATGTTACGCATTTACTTAGTCAAATGTGGATCAATTTTAAAAACTTTTTTATTTTAAAGAGTGTACTTTCGCGGTGGTCCCATTAAAAAATCAAGTCAGAATTGCAAGAAAGAAAGGTACTAGACCTATTGTTTCCTTTCTGCCGTACGTTGTTTCTGCTGCCTCTAGCCTGGTATATGCTCGAACATCAGGGGTGCACTAAGAATTGACAACCTTAGGATAAAATTAACCCTTTTACCGAACTGAAAGAGAGACTACAGTAAAAAGATAGAGTGGTGTAATTTGATTGAATGACATTGGGGGCATGGTAAGTTCTGGTTAGTTAAATCTTTTTTAATTCGTTTTATCAAGCTTAGAAAAAGGATTTAACTAACCAGAACTAACCATGACTCCCCAATATGACATTTTTGCATGACCGTCTGTAATGTTTCAAACCAGTCAAATTACACGCTCCTGTACTTTTACTGGAACCCCTGAAAGAGGTACTGGTTGTGTTTTTAGTGTTTGTGTACCGATTGTTGTCGGTTTAATTTTTTTTTAAAGTTTTAATTACTTTTAATGTAAACGTCGTCAGAAGATGCATGTTAGTATACATTATAAAAAAATGTCTTATACCATAAAAATATACCCTTAAAGTATTTGTAATGAATTTTAACACTTTGTATGTATATGTTTATAAAAAAATTTATACATTATATTAGCAATATTTAAAAAATATATATAAATAAATTTACACATTTAATAAAAATCAATCTGCTTCTTTAATTTATTTACCTAATTAAATCAAAATTTTAATAAATGCAATATTTATTGTTAGACAAATGGAAATAATTCCGGAATGTTGGAATTAGTAAATCTTCGTTTTTCCTCAGTTACGAAAAATTCTTAAAATTTTAATATATTCAATATTTATCGTTAGGCAAATGGAAATATTTCCGTAATTTGATAATTAAGTTATCTTTGTTTTTCGACAACTAGGCAAAATTTAGTTTTTTATGTTATTCGCCAGTACACTCTTTACTAAGGGCGGTTTGCCTTCTTTACAGGAATTTATCGAAGTGGTCGTACCGGCTTCCTAGTAAATTTTCTGTAAGGTAGATGAAACGAGTTAGTGATGAAGCTTGGTAAACCTAAAAAGCAGTTGTTTTTTAAAGTGTCGAGAAACAGAGATTAATTTTGTACCACCAAAATAAAATAAGTTATTACTGCTAAACTAAAAGTGATCTAAACAACTATAACTTTTTTAATAATTTAAAAATCAAAAAGTTTGGAAAAAATCATTTTAGAATTTTTGCATTATTAACAGCTTTTTAATATTAAAATATTTGGATAATTAACTGCAACTTTAATAAATGGTATACCTTTAATTACAGCAACAAACTAACCAACCACATTACATATTTTACTATGGTTTTACCAATAAAAGACCCATGGACCGTCAATTTACCTATTGATAATTATATTTACGTGTTGTACGTAGAAAAATACTTTTATTTAGTTTTTGTCCTTCTGCGCATCCTTACTAATATTATATTATATCAAATTGAATTACATTATATTTTAATATATTATAGCATATTTAAAATAAGCAACAATAACTAAGTATGGCAAAAACTACATGTAACTATGTATAATTAATATTTTTTATTGTCTAAAATTTATGTTATTTGAAACAACTAAGACTACGGAAAGCTCTAAATGAAGAATAATGGTTTACTTTTTGAGTGTAGATTTTTCTAATCAGTTCTTAATACATACTTTATTTAAAAAGTAACTGGTTATAATATAATGGGCCTTTTTACATATCTTAAAATACAGTATTTTGAAAGAAATGTATTCTTTATATATTTTTTGCATTTTCTTGCCAGAAGCTATACTCAAAATTGTCCTATAATATACAGGATGCTTGAAAATCGCCAAATATTATTAAAACAATTAAATAAAATATGTTTTTAAAAATGCCTAGTTAAAAAAAAATATTAAAAAGTATCATGGGTACATTTTCTTTATCGCTAATCATTACTTGGAAAAATTGGGTATAAACAAATAGAAATATATTTTTTAAACAACTGATTTTACACTTTATATGCATACAATATCAAGTAAAGTTAAAGTGTATGTAAGTAATAACACAAAAAGTTATAATTTATTAAACAAAAAGTTAAAAGTTCTATTACTTTTTGACGCTATTTAAATAAGTAGTTAAAAATATTTGTTACTGATTTTTTTTTATTTTCTCAAAATAACAATTCAAATTTCCTGTATATTCCAGGCTAATTTTTTTAAAGCCTTTTTTTAAATATATATTTTTTTCACTTAATTTAATATATTTTTCATAATTTCTGTGGTATTAACCCTAATGTTTCCAAGAAAAAATAACCCATAGCAAAAAAATATACACTTTAAATCTTTTTTTACGCTCATTAATTAGGTTGTCTCAAAAATATATAAATGTTTTTATTGTTCATAGTTATATTTTACTCTTTAAACGACCCTGTATATCAAAGGGCAAATTTTATTATAGCTTGTAATATTTTAGACGACACAAATAATTTTATAAATAATAACTTTTTTTTAAATATTAAAAATATTTTTCTTACAGGTATAGCTAAGTCCATCTGTGGACACAATGTAGATATTTTTTAAATCAACATAAAAATATTTTTAGTATCTTTAATAACAAAATTCACAATTTTCTGAGCTTCGTGTTAAAGTCTAAATACAATGTAATACATTTTAATACACATTTTAACTCTTCACATTGTATTTCAGAAATTAAATGTCATCATTTCCCACCCATTTTATATCTATTATACCCATAATTAGATATCGCATATTAAATTTGGTGCGTTAAAAAAATAAATAACAAAATATACATTTAAACACCGTGAAAAATATTAATTTGGGCAAGCAGAAGCATACAGTACCTGTAGCATTTAAAAAATATTTTAGGCAGCTACACAAATGACCTGGTGAAGTGGTATTTTTTTATACAATCATATGCATGATTCATCATGTAACTGAGAGCCAAAAAATGTTTTTCTTGTTTTTATTATTCATTATTTATTTTTGCTTAACGACATACAATTTGTCACAGTATTTCATACTTTATACCACAACGAAACACAGGGTGAATAACGCTAAAATATCACTTTTTAGTAAAATAATCATATTTTTAAATTTACGAGGAATATCAATAATATGTTAAAAAAAATTGTCACAAATGTTTATCTAATTATTAAAAAAATTAAAGATTTAAAACTCTCTTTTATTTAAAATGTTGCAGAACAACAAAATTTCCAAAAAAGCAACGTTTAATTTACCACTCTGTATATAGGAGGTAAGTTTAATACCTAGGCCTATATGAAGGTAATCATTAGGACTAATAGTTGTGTCCAAATTTGCCGAAAACCGTCCTAAAATATTATTTTGAAAATATCAAGTTTAAAATTTTACCTAAAATTTAAATAATTGCGTTTGAATGTCCAGCAGTTTAGTTTTATTACGTAACGTGACGATGCCGATGTAGCATTAAAAATATATCTTTTTAATCATAAATATAGTAATACACCTGATACTCGTATGTAGTAAAAACGTGATAAAAATGCATATTTACAATAAATTTTGTCCACTCAGCATTTAATAGAGCAACTGTGCTAGATGTATAAACGGTTTATCAACGGTAGGGCTGTAAAATTAAAACTTTTTAAAAAATTTATACATTAGTTTAATTATAAATAGACATAGTAGGTACTACATTTATACGGTATCAGCTATTTTTAGGTTTATCGCTCAATAATGCTTTAACAAAGCAAACACTCTTAGTAATCCAATCAGAAATGTTCACATATCGGCATTCGCGTTAGACCATCTTTGTTTCACGCATTGCCTCTTTACATTTTGACTGGCTGATTCTGTAAATATTTTTTTAAATAATTCACCCACTTTTTGGGTTAAAATACCTAATCGTATTTAGGATGTTTTGGTTTAATTTCAGGTATTTTTAAATATTTTTATTTGATTTTATTTTTTTTACTATATTTAAAGGTTTTTTAGCATAAAAATTAAAAATGTACTTGTTTAAAAATGTAGAGTAAGCCACTTGCAGCTTGCAGTCGTTTACTGAAGTGTCAAATGCCATAATTTTTTGGCCTCTCTTTAATATAGCTCTAGTAAAGATATTCTATTCTCTTATATTAAAAAAACGTATGCCTACTAAATATTCTTACGAGCAACCATTTTTGAGATACATATTTTAAAATCAATATTTTATTATACACAAAAATCCTTTGCGTTTTATCTAGGCTTTCTGGGTTTTTCTAAAATGTCTACACAACAGTTAAAAAATAGATCGTTTTCAAGATTTAGGTCAGATTATTTAAAACATATTTTTACTAAGATAAATAATTGTATGTAACGATCGTTGTATTTTGACACAAAGAATTTGTGGGATCATTTTATGCAAACCTTTTAGAGATTGCCGTATTGCCGATATAAAACGTGAAAAAATGCAATGGAACATTTTTATGTAAAATAAAATTTCTATTCTAAAATATCCTAAATAAGCTTGCTTTGTAGTAATATTTACCATGTAATCCTTTTTGTGTAAAAAATATGAGAAAAAAATGTTGTAAGACTATTACTACTAACCAGAACTTCAGGTATCTGCCTTTACGTTTTACAACAAAAATGTGAACAAATTTTGATTTCCTTACCCTGTAAAACCCCTAGAACCTAATTTTCAGTTAAATCATGATTTCTAAAAATTAAAAAAATAAATAAAATAACCTAAATAAAATTAAAACTTTGACACTCTGTACCTCGTAAACTATTTACTTTTTAACTAAGGTAAATTGCGTTGAATCGTTTTATTTTGGCCCAGGAATTTGTGCGGTAGCATTTTGTACTGGTTTTTAAAGACACCTTGTATAATAATCAGAATATTATTTTATTCATTTGATTTATATTGATATTGCTTTAAATAAACATTAACGAATTCGCCAAGCAGACTATAGCAAGCATGAGTAATAAAAATGCAGAAACGTATTCAAATATTTTGGATCGCGTCCAGAAATAGATGTGTTAAAACGGAGCCGTGCAGTGTTGTGAAATCAAATTTTAAGTGGTAGCCATTGAAAAAGGTCGTCTTTTGGTTTTTAAGCGTTGAAATTTAAAGGTAAGTGCAAATTTATTTATTAGGTGTTTATTGTAAACAAAGTCAAATATTTACAAAAACGTCAAAGCATACTAATGTATTAAAATTTTTTAATAAGGTTACCAAAACGGTTTTAAAAGTTTTTTTAACTTTATACACTGATAAGCTTTGGTAAGATCTAGTTTTTGCAAGTAACTCAAAACTATTGCACCCATTGAAGTTTATAAATTTTATTATGAAAACCTATATAATTTAAAAATTAGAGTTTTTGTTATTAGAAGCATTTAAAACAAAATCTTTATTTTATAAAATTATCGGTTTGTAGGCTTAGACTTTCTTTAAAATTAAAATACATTTTGTTGTGATTTATAGTTATTTCTGTTCTATAAATAGTATACTAAAGTGCTTATAAAAACATTAATAAACATTTTATAAAAATGTTTTATATAGTAACGTTTATTATTAAATTTTAATAAACTATTTTTTAATATTATTAGTAGATTAGTTCCTTTGGACATAACCTATTATATTTTAAGGAGTTTAAAGGACATATTTCATAATAATTTCACAGTAATGTGATCTCAATAACTTTTTTTTTAAATAATTGTAATACATTTTTTTTGTATTTAGTATACCTTTAGTAAACTTGTGTATAATATTTGGTAGGGTGTAATTTTATTTTCAAAATGTACAAGTTGCTTTTAAGCCACATGTATTTATAATAAAGGGTTTGAGTTAAAGATAATTTAAAAAAAATATTTTTCATAATTATTTTGTATATGTATAATTAGGGCAACGATTTTTAGATAAATAAGTAAAATAAGTAACAAATTATTTTAATTCGTTTTTCTGTTCTTCACAACATTTGTCCTTAGTTTTTTTTTGTTAAATAAGCCTAAACAAGAACCAGAAACCTGCATATTGTGGATTTTACAAGATTAAATAAAATATAATTTAGTAATTCATAATGGACATATTCTCTTAGCTTACATATAACTAAAAACCTAAATATTAAGGAAAACTAAACATTGTTGTCTTTTAAAAACTTACTCCATTAAAGGTCTGGCCACACATAACCGCAACCAGCCCGCGGCCGTGTCTCACGCTAGTAAAATGTAGAGGGATGCGGTCAAAAGTTTTATATTTAATAAAATTGTAATAATATAAGTCTGTTATACTATGCTTTAAATTACACCTGGTCGTAAAATAAAGTTTTACGAATAAGGTAACACAGTTCTACCTACACTACACTTAAAGTTTACAACAATAGACTTAACAAAAATGCTTTAATATTTCTGAAAGCATGAAAAGTGCTTTTAAATTTCTCCGAATTACTCTGCCCCACTTTCCTCTATCATTGTAAATATGAGCTCGGTGCAGCCTTGGTACGGTTAGGTGTGGCCGGACCTTAAGTTGGACTCCTCCAACACTGTATCCTTAATAGCTTTGCTTTAATAATTAATGGTAATGTATGTTTTAAGAAATCGGTACACCATAAAAAAATATATAAGTTTTGTTTTTTTTTGTAGAAAGATGCTTACCTACTTAAGAAACCCAATTACCCAAGGGCACGAATGGTCATTTTGGCCTGACGCCAAATTCTTCTACCACTATAAAATATATCGACCCCTAAGTTTTTACGTGGATTGGCCCTAACCTCCAGGGAAAGATTTCCACAATACTGGCCTACAAATAGATCCTATTGGTACTATTTGAATGATTTTCCCTCCGAAGCTGCTTTCAGGGAAATCAGGGTAGGTATAAAGTATTAATGTTAGTAATGGAAAAATTATTGGGTTTGCGGTCTGTGAATAAAAATTAACGGACAAAATACATACAATTTGTCACAATAATAATAATTTTTATTTTTTATAAAAAAGAATTAGAAAGACAGGTCTTATCATAATATTTTTATAGTGTGTCTCCGTAAGTTGGGGTTATATGGAAAAATATTTATTATTTATTTTACCAAAAAAGTTATAATTTATTATTAAAAAAAATTACTATGGCCGAAAACCTAAAATGCAACTATTATATTGGATTTCAAATTGTTGTCATTCATCTACGAGGGTTGACCAAAAATGTAATTTTACTCAAAATTAAAGATTCCTGTATTTTTAGCTAAGAAAAAGGGTTTATAACTAAAAATTACTTCCAAATGTGCTATTTTGTTTATTTGCAAGTTTTTTTTCTGGGATAATGGTGAACATTTAGGTTTGCACATAGGTGCAATAAATTTCATAATTATAAATTTAATAGGATAGTTTTTAATAAACTTTTAAAATCACAGTTATCAAAACAAGAATAATGTACAATGATTTAATGTACAAACCTAAATTTTCTCGATTTTTTATCATTTTGTCGCATATCAAGGGGATGTCGTAGCACGTTAAATGAGCTTAAACGCGATTCGCTGCCGTTTTTAAATATTTAATTAAGAAAAAGTTTTATATTGAAAAGTTTCTTAAAATGATCCAAAGATTATCGAAAACGTTGGTTATTTTTACAGTTTTGTAATTTGGGAAATTCAATGTGTTAATTATTACCATTACCAAAAATCAATTAACTTTCCGATAATCTTTGAATCATTTTAAGAAACTTTTCTATGTACAACTTTTTCTCAAAACAAATATTTAAAAACGGCAGCGAATCCCGTTTTAGCTAATTTAACGTGTTACGGCATCCTCTTAAATCATTTTATTAAAAGAACTAAATATAATAATAACTATGGTTAAATAAAATATTTATATCGCCCTAACATATCCATACACTTTTACTAGTTTTGCAACAATGCCCTTCTGCGAACAAAAGCTTTTCACAGATTGGTGGCCGTAGAGACGAGCCTCTAAAGCATAATCGAATGATATGTCGATTTCTTTTCCTGTCTCTTCAGGCGTCCGAGTTAAATTTTCGGTTGGCAAACAGTACTTTTCTTAAGAGCATAAATTACATTTGACCGAACCTCGTAGATGAATGTCACTATTTAATATCTCATGGTTGCATTTTAGCCTTTAAACTTGAACCAGGCTGACTTTTTATAACAAATACTTTTTTAAAATGAATAATTAAAAAGTTTCTCATATGACGCCAACTTACGTAGATACACTGTATATACTACTTTTTAAAATATTTTGCAATAAAACATAACATAAAGTACTTGTTACTTTTCAACAAAACATTCATGCCACTTTAAAAACGTCTATTAGAAATTTGAGGTGAAAAGAGAACGGCCTTAAGCAACGACAAAGTAAGACCGATGATTCAGACCTTTTCATTTAAATAGAGTTACTTCCTATGTCCATTTACAACTATTCAATAAAATAGTTTACGCATTGTTTTTTTTTTTGTTAATTTTTGGTAATTATTATATATTTTTCTGGTTAATAAAATGCTAAAATTTATTTTTTTTGTTTACACAAAACGTGATTTATTTGTTTGAAACCATATTTTTTCCAATAATAACATTTAGGTATTAGACAAAAATAGGTATAGGTATACCTATATTATTTTAACACGAACTTTTAAATACATTTATTATTACCTATTTTTATAACCTTAATTTAATTAGGTTGACAAAATAAAAGAAATAACAAATTTAATATAAAAATACAGTTAAAAAATAAAAATTAATTCTAGCCTAACACTGAAAATACTCAAGTTTAAATTTTAATAAATATTTTAAAATAATTAACATAACATTTTTCAAAGTTTCTATGTGGTTATATTAGGTCTTTCATATTGTTTTATACTTTGCAAATTAAAAGATCCAACCTTAATCAACTTATTTAATAATTGGGCCAAGGCTAAATAATAACTTTACACTTGTTAACTTTATAAGCATATTAGATACTTTATAAAACTTTTTGTTACAATGGCTTGTTCTTTATCATATAATTTTCAGAACTTTCCTGGAAATGAAAATTATACCTAATTGCAAACCTAAATGGTTACTGAAGCATTTGTTCCTAATTGTTTCTAAAACAATTTAAAAATACCTCCCCATCTTTAAAAGCCTAATTTCTGGCAATTTTTTTAAATACATTAATAATTAACAAGGTTTATTAAAAATTTATTTCATTTCCTTTTTTTATATATTTTTTTGTTAGAAGGGAGTTAGAGGTATTTGAAGTCAAAGAAATAATATTTTCTTGCCATGATCGTCCTTATTTTCTGCAAATAATATGCTTAAGACGAAAAATGTGTTTTTCTAAAATGGTTTTTGTGATACAGTTTTATATGCTATTGATATAACTTGTTTAATTTGGTCTTTCGATTCTCTTTAATTAAAATTAAATTTTGCGTATTTTTTAAAATCATAGCTTAAGCTAGCTATTACCAATAATATAATAAGCATTGTTTATGGATTTGTTTTCCTAAGTGAGTCCTCAAGGCCTTTAAGACCTTTTCCATTAAAGACCACCTTAGTTAGGTAAAAAGCGATTTATTCTTAATGTCTACGAAGGTTTAAAAACCAAAGTTAATTTTTTCGTGCTAATTAACCTGTATTCATCGGAGTGGTTTAAACCGCATTTAGAAATGATAATATATTAATATGAAAGTTAGATGCTGGAGTGACTCGCAAACTATGGTTAATGCGGAGCACCGTAAACATCCTTGATTACTTATAGAGCATGGAAGTTTTGCTCTTTGGGAACATCGAAAACCATATTTTTAACCATCAAGACGAAAAACGCCTCAAGCTATTTTTACTAGCATGCTCTCAGATTTCCACACACACTAAAAGTAAAGTTGTGGATAAAGTGAAAAAGTTGCTTTTTAAATTAAGGTTAAATGGATAGGTATTAGTGGCAATATCCTTTAAAACAAACATAATTTTAATTTCAATAATGCAAGAAAGGTGTTTTTATGTTCTTTGATAGATAGAAAGGAATATTTCTGGTGAAGGAGGGATCACAAATAAACATAATTGTTGTAAAGAATAAAATATAAAAACGGTATTTACAAGAAATACGTATAACCCAAAAAATGTGTGATATATGTTTTTGTTTGGTTAATATTTTAAGTAAATATTAATATTTTTTATGGAATTAATAAAAATTATATTTAAAGTTGATAACTTAACACACGTTAGTGAAACGTTATTTATAAATTTTACACTTTCACAAACTATTTTATTGTTGTCTGCAAAAATGCTATTATTTGTATTTGTCAAATACTATTCAGGTAGTTTATTAAAAAATACTTTTTTTTCAGCGAAAAAATGATCTCCTATTTCTGACCGATAAGGAAAGAATTGTGCTAACGAAGATGTTCCAGCTCTAAAACCTGTACCAAAATGGTAAATTTTTATATATTTATTTAAAAATAAAATTTAATATTAAAATTAATTATTTTAAGATAAGCTATGATAACTGCAAAAATATATTATTTTTTATTGTAACAAAAAACATCAAGACGTGTATTAATTTAAATCTATAGAAAAATTTGCCATTTTAGTACAGTCATGGAAGGTGATATTACACATTAGGTATACTTACTATATTATAAGAAAGAGAATATTATTTTTGTAAAATGTATATTGTGATTTAACTGAATGTTTTTAATTTATTTATAAATAATATTAAATATAAACAAGCTCCAAAATAAATAATTTTGTTTTTTTTCTATGTCTTATTATCTATATCTACCTCAGCTAGTATTATTATACCTTTGCTTATTACACCATAAATTTAGAAGTCGTGTGTATGTACAGGG
This sequence comes from Listronotus bonariensis, assembly GCA_014170235.1. Classification (NCBI taxonomy): domain Eukaryota; kingdom Metazoa; phylum Arthropoda; class Insecta; order Coleoptera; family Curculionidae; genus Listronotus; species Listronotus bonariensis. The sequence goes on from JACEGR010003701.1 coordinate 96,411, forward strand.
TACAGTCAATTTATTTTCCTTATTTAAAGGAAATAGTAAAGATTTTTATTTAATGTTTTTTTGTGAAAAATTTACTAAGGTATAAAAAAGTACAAAAATGTATATTTGATATTGTTTACTATCTCTGGCAAATTCAATGTAGATTAAGGCTATCATACTTAGAATTTAAATTACTGGGGGACAATTCCCTAACACATATCTTTTTTAAACTGCAAGAGTTACCTACGGTCAAGATCGTTTGATTATTTAAGGTTGCCTCATTACGTCATATATGTACCGCACTGCTGGTTCCTTGGCGCCAATATAGCAAACAAGGATGTCTAGACGGATAATGCTATGAGGGTGAAAGAGCGCGATATTTAAAATCAGCTAGAATATTCATTGTTAAATAATTTATTAATAGGAAATAAAGAAGTGACGGTAATAACTGCTGGAATTAACAGTATTTCTTTAATATTGACAAAAACACAAACTACACTGTTAAAAACTTCATTAAATAATGAACAAAATACATATGTGACGTATGGTCCGCCATGTTACAAGGCTTACGAGGCAACCTTACCTAGTCAAACGATCTTGACCTACGGTAACTGTCGCGCTTGGGTTTCGGGCAATAGGGCAAGAAAAAAAGTGCTGTAATAGAGCTAATTAAAAATGCTTTAACATCCAAGATCCTGATGATTCAAAATTAATTAGTACAACTTTGTTAACTATAAAAATTATTTACAGTTTTTTATATAGCAAGTATAAATACGTTGTCCAGTTATGAATTTACACCTTTTTTCATTTTTTCCTACAAAATTAATTAGTTAATTGGTTTAATTCTGTGGTTTTTAAATCAATTATAAATATTTATTATCTCTTGAGATATACAGGGTAGAACAACATGTTAAATTTTTTAAATGGAATACCCTGTATATCATAATACTGATATTAGGATAGTCAAAAACGCAAAAACACCACATTTGATATGTCTATCTTTGTAAGTCGCGAATATATTATTTTTGTCCGACAATCCCATAAGTTGGCTGCACTGTGAGCCACATATTTTGTGTCCCGGTACCTGCAAAAAGGGTCAGAAACCAAAACAAGTTCCAAATAACTTAAAACCATCCTGGGACTACATCAAACATTCTTAAACAACTGTAAATATAGTCTAAGATTCGGCATTAAAAAATATACCCTTATCTGTTAATTGAAGAAATAATATTTTGTATATTTAATGTAGTGAATGCAGTACACTAACCTCTTAGCTAGGATAGCACTGCTACAATTAATAGTTAATGATTTAATACTTAATTTATTTATAATTAGTATAAAAATTATTTACTTAATACTTAATTTATTTATAATTGTTACCTTTACATGTTAATTGCATGAATCAAACAGAAAATGTTCTCACCTGGCTACAGGTAAGTGTAGCAGTCATAGAGATGAGTGCTTACTACTTCAAGGTTTATAATATACTGTTCGGTACATGCAATTAACATGTAAAGGTAACAATTGTAAATAAATTAAATATTAAATTATTAATTATTATTAATTGTAGCAGACCTATGCTGGCAAAGGTTATTTATTTGCATTCACTACATTAAATTCTGCCTAGAAACTATTATTTCATTCATTTAATAGATGAGGGTATATTTTTTTTAATGCCGGATCTTGGACTTTTAGTGACTCTCCGAAAATTTTACTAAATTGATAAATGTTTAATCCGTTTTACGAAGACATTTGATATTTATTGACACTTAACGGTAAATGTCAACATTTACCAATTTGGAAAATTTATAGTAACATATTCAATTAATAGGTAATCATACGCTGACATAAAATATCCTTTTTACCATTTGTGTTGGCTGGCACAGTATTTCGTTATATTTTATTTATAATCTGGATTTTACGTGCGCTGTTTTCCCAGTATTTCTTACAAAATATTTTATGTAGTATATTTGCCAAGTCCAATGAGTCTTCATTTTTTCTGACATGCGGTTTGATAATATATGTTTGTTTCCTTGTCGGTTAAAAAAGAAATAAAGTAAACATACGTGTATTTAGAGGCCTTTCTTCCTTTAATTAAAGAGAAGTTTGTATGTGCTAAAAGAAGTGTTTTTTAAATATTTAATGTTATACCGGGTGCCCACGAGATCACTTTACGGCTGCCATTTTTTATTAATTTATCGATACCGACGAAATTTGGTGAGGGTTATTAGACTAATGAAAAGTAATTTTCAGGTGTATACGACAGACTTTTACGACTTCCGGCTTTACCGAAAATGACAGAAACTTAAATGGGACACCCTGTATATTGTTTTGTTTTGGATTCTTTAGATTCCTCTTAGTCGGAATACAATATTTTTAAAACAAATTTTGGTCAAATTTTATTTTTAAATTAAATTTTGATTTACATCTAGAGTGCAATGATCCTTCGAAAATTACTCCTTATGCTTTACTTACTCTCAGAAAAATACGCAATTGATTTTATCTTTCAAACTTTTTACTAGAAGACTTAAGACTTCACTTTTTAAGTTTTTACTCAAAAACCAAAATAGGACCGTATCACTTTCATAATGTCCAAATGCAATATCTTAAGCAAATCCAACGACGTAAAACACTATGACAGTTTACTTTATTTTCTTTTAAAAAACACAATTAACATGTAAGTAAATTATCTTTTTAATACTGAATGGCGTACGTCGCAATTTATCGTAGTTGCTTTACGCCATTCAGTATTAAAACGATCATTTACCTACATAATAAATGTTGTTTTTTAAAGGAAAATAAACTAAAGTGTCTTAGTGTTTTTACATCGTTGGATTGCATTTAAAAATATTATGAAAGTGATATGGTCCTATTTTGGTTTTTGAGCTAGGGTAAAAACTTAAAGTGAAGTTTTGAGCCCTCTAGTTAAAAAGTTTGAAAGAGATAAAATCAATTGCGTATATTGTGGAAAGTAAGTAGAAAGCATAAGGAGTGATTTTAGAATGATCATGGCACTCTAGATGTAAAATAAAAATTTAATTTAAAAATAAAATTTTACCAAAATTTGTTTTAAAAATATTGTATTTCGACTAAAAATGATCTAAAGAATCCAAAAAAACAAAAATGTACAGGGTGTCCCATTTAAAAATCAAAAGTTCTAGTCTTTACCTGTGAAACCGAAGTAGTAAGTGCCCATCGTATACACTTTAAAATTACTTTTCGTTAGTCTAACAACCCTATCAAATTTCGTCAGTATCGATTAAAAAATAAAAAAATGGCAGCTAGAAAATGATCTCGTGAGGACCCGGTATAGTGCACACATATTTATTTTAAATATTTTGTATTATTAATACTGTGATTTGTGTTAGGTATTATTTTATGATAGACTATTCCGTTGCATTTGAAACTGCAATAATTTGCGCGCTCATCTAAA
>JACEGR010003702.1:0-99813 GCA_014170235.1 Listronotus bonariensis
TTGAGGGCGGCGGACGAGACAAAACAGACATATCTCTTCATCTCTGGTCTCGACCTTAAGACAGAACCTACCCAAATTATTGAGTATCTGAAAAGTATTGATGAAAACTGTACATGTGAAAGAATGAGAACGAAAAAAAAAACCTGCAGCTCTTTTAAACTGGGCATAACTTTGTCTGGAGTTAAGTGGGTAAGCGAAATCATGAGACCCAATCTCTGGCCAAATGGCATAATTATCAACCATTTTATGCACCTACAACCCCTGGAAAGATACCAAGGATCAACCCCAAACGGGCACTCGAAACGACTCAGAAGCCAGGTGTAAACAAGATCAATGGGAAGGTCTTGAACAGTGAAAAAACAAATAAAAAACTAAAAATTTTGCGTTGCTTCATGCAAATGTGCAATGTCTGCGGAACAAGGTGGATGATTATGGTATCCTTCTTGAGGAGAACAAAGATTGACTGCTTTTGTGTAAACGAGCACTGGCTTGCTCCCGATGAATTTAAAATAATTAAACTTGCGGAATTTAATGCTGCTGCTGGATTTAGCAGATCGGTGAAAAAAATGGAGGCGTTGGCATTTACCTCCGTAACAATCTCGAATGCAATACTCTTAACCTGGAGTCACTGTCGATTGAACAGCAATGTGAAGTCGCAGGGATTCTAATAAAACAACATGATCTGCAGATTGTCACAATCTACCGTTCCCCTAATGGTGATTTTGAAACATTTCTGGAGATTCTTAATAAAGTCTTGACAAGGATTGATCTAAACAAACGAACAATCATATCAGGTGACTTCAATGTTCACTTTCAGACGCATGACAGGAGGGCGACTGATGTCATTAATACGTTTTTGTCTTTTAATCTTTTTAAGGCCGTATCATTTAACACTAGAAATAATGCTTGTTTAAACAACATCTTTTCCAATTTAAGTGAGTCAACTATTGCATCAAAACGGGTCCCTCTTTACCATCTGTCTGATCATGATGCCATAAAATGTACTTTCAGTGTTGTTTCAAATAAATCCAATAAAATTCGTGTTAACTACAGACCAATAACCCAGTTTGGGCTGTTTAATTTTTATAATAATATTGAACGACAGTCCTGGGATTTTATCTCAGACGATGGTACTGATATAAATGAAAAATTTTCGAAGCTTACAAACATAATTGTAACCTCAATTGAAACTTGCTTTCCGTTAAAATCTAAACTTGTTGACGTAAATAGCAAAAGAAAGAAACCAGTAACTTGGTTTAACGATTCACTTAAGGCAATGCGGGAAAAGTTGCAGTTCATCACTACACTGAATAAAATTAACCCCACCCTAATGCCACTCGAGATGGTAAAAAAGTAAAAAGAAGCTATCACTATGAAATATGTAAAGCAAAAAAATCTGCCCATGACACCTATATACACTCTGCTAACAATAAACAGGCTGCGATGTGGCAAATAATTAACAATAACAATCAACCAAACAATAATAATACTTCAGTGAAACTGAATGCTGAAAATTTTAACAACTATTTTGTTTCCATTGCGGATAAGATCATCTCGGATATGCCCATATCTTCCCATGACTTCAAAGAATACCTAAAAAAAACGAGGGGTTTCCGGAGCTAAAGGTCAGACATATTACACTGAATGAAACACGTCACCTCATTTCCAACCTAAAAAATAGCAAATCTAAGGATCTCTTTGGCATTAACACCAAAATCATCAAGAATATCAAAAACTTGCTAGTTAGCCCACTAACCAAACTAATTAACATAGCTATCTCACATAATATGTTTCCAGATATTCTTAAAACGGCCAAAGTTATCCCTATTTATAAAAATAAGGGCTCTATTGATGAATGCACAAACTATAGACCAATATCTATACTTCCAATACTCTCCAAAGTATTTGAATCAGCTCTGAAATTACAACTAAATAATCACTTTGAAGATAATAACCTTTTCTTTCAGAAACAATTTGGTTTTAGAAACAAAAAGTCAACAACCCTTGCGATAAATAGTCTTGTTGGTCTTGTTCAGGAGGGTTTTGAGAGGGGTCTTGACACTTTTTCTTCTTGTCTTGATTTATCAAAGGCATTTGATTGTGTTCAACATGATATCCTACTGGAAAAACTGCCCTTCTACAACATCAGTAATTGCACAATAAATCTTATCAAGTCCTACCTCTCAAACCGGTTCCAGTATGTCTCATATGGGCGTGAGGCCTCCAGTCTAAAATTGATAAGGCATGGCGTTCCGCAGGGGTCAGTTTTGGGCCCAATCTTGTTTCTTATTTTCTTGAACGACCTGCCAAACTTCCAGCAATTTATTGAGATAATACTGTTTGCGGATGACACCACGACCCTGGAAAGCTACCACCCGACAAACTTTAAAAGTACAAATATCCTTGAAACGCAAAACAGTATTCAACAATGGTTTCTATCGAACAAACTTTCCCTCAACCTAACAAAATCACAAAACATAAACTTTTCTCTAAGACATGGGCAAAACCACCTCCAAGCAGACCTGTGCAACGAGGTTGTTTTTCTGGGGGTCACACTGGATCCTGGACTTACCTGGGAGGCGCATGTTGAAAACCTCACCAAAAGATTAACTCAAGCCATCTACTTAATAAGGAGCCTGTCCAATTCTGTGACCATAGATACATTATTATGTGCATATCATGCCTGCTTTGGATCCAGAATATCTTATGCCTTGATTGCCTGGGGTCATTCGGCCCACAGCACAAGGATTTTCTCTTTACAAAGAAAATGCATTCGAATAATGTCCGGAATCGGTTACAGGGATGATTGTAGGGAGAACTTTGTCCATCTGAAAATTCTTACTTTCCCCTGCCTGTACATTTTACAATGCCTTCTGTTTATAAAAACAAAACATTCATCTGTACCAGAGTCATCAAAATGTACATGATCACAACACACGTAACAACTTAAATATTGTACATAATTATCACCGACTTGCTAGATCTAGAGGAGGCACAAATTATTTTGCTATTACTTTCTTCAATGCTCTTCCTCAGTGTATAAGGGAACTTAATGAAATAGCTTTTAAAAAATGCAGTCAAGGGATATCTCCTCAAGCATGCTTTCTACTCTTCTGATGAGTACTTAAACAGTGCCTTTAACTTTAATTATGCCTGCTAATCCTCCTTGGTCTGAAACAGTTTGTTACGATAGTTTATCATAAACAATATGTAAATTATTAAACTCGCTTCAGGACCTTCCTAGCGACTTGGTCCTTGCCCAAGTGCATAGTAAATTCTGTCAAATGTATGTTTAGTTTTAAAGTGTTTTATGTTATATTTTAAAGACTTTCTTTTAATTTGTATTTAAAAAAATGTTTTATATAATTTTTTTGTATTTTAACTTTTTCCTATTGGAAACACCTTTTGACCACTGTTGACGTGTAAAAGTATCCTGTATACATTATTACCAATAAATGATTTGATTTGTCCTCTCTTTCTTCGTGTACTCAAACAACTAGTTTAATCTTTTTTTTTAATCCCTAATTAAACCTAAGGCTAATACACACTTTATGAATCCACTTTCTTTTATCCATTCATAAATAGAATTAGACCCTTCCGACGTTGCCAAATGCTTTCCATATTTTGCATGGTAACTGACGTTTGGTAGTTGTTTTTCCTTACTTTAAGGACTTTAGGTTATGCATTTACAATTTTCATATTTTTTATATTTTTTCTTAAAAATATGAGGAAAAACTGTTATTTTTACTTAATTTTACATGTGATGTTCAGTTTCATTAACTCGTTTTACCAATTTTACCCCACCCAGCACCCCTTTTCACTCCCCGGTCCCGTAAGTTTATTTACTGATATTTTTTAAAAAACGGAATATTTTGGATATGCACCACTTACGTTTTATTTAGAAGAGTGTCTAAAATATGTAAGAATCGATAATTTTTAAAAACCTTTATAATAGCAGAAAACCGTATTAAACTATTAGCGTTATTACCTAACAAAACCATACAATTTTTATTAAGTGAGGGCCTTTTTAAATTCCAAAATGATAAAAGTTATATAATGCTTCTAGGTAGGTGATTTTCGATGTAAAAATACTGTCAAAACAGTATAATATAGCAGTGAGGAAAAGTATATATCACACTAGTGTTACAAAGTAAATATCACCCTAGTGTTGCAAAGTTCTCAATTGTTTTTATTTTTTTCTGTACAGGCAAACTTTAATTTATTTTTTTTTTGGTAAATAATTTGTGGTCGTAGGAAAAATAATGTACAGTACTCGTGTGAAAATGACTTTCTTACACTCGTGGGTTTGTCGCACTCGGCTAACGCCTCGTGCTACAATATTCCCACTCGTGTGAAATTAGTCATTTTCCACACTTGTAATGTAATATACTATAATCATTTTGAAAAAATCGTTAGGCTTTTTGTTAACTTATGCCTTTTTTGACACCTACACTAACTATAGATTGGGCCAAAAAAACGAGTATTTTTTTAACGCTACTGTAAAAATTTTATTTATGATGATAAAACAATTATTGTAAAAGTTAGAGTCCTTTATACAGGGTGTCCCACCGGGAACTGCTGCGATCGATTTCTCGAAAAGACCGCTTTGAAAAATTTTGAAAATTTAGTAACATTATAAAGTCAGTGGGGCACATACAACTAAAATATTTTGACAGCTCTACCACTTCCGGTTATACCGGAAGTTAATGTCAACCTCCCTATTTTAAATGGGACACCCTTTATATTGTTTATTTTTTAGATTATGCGTAAAATTTTAAACATAATTTATGAATAATGTTTTTATACATAAGACCAAACGTTTTGGACTTATTTTAAATTTTATGTCAAAAATGACGTTTGCAAACCATTACATAACCATAAATTTTTCTAAACAAAAGCCTTTAATATGAGTTGGAGTTGGGTTTCTCATAAAGAAAGAACAATTTTAGTAGACTATAGAGTATACAGAGTGGTCAAAAATAATCCTTAAAAACTATAGCGACAAAAAACTTAAAACTCAATTTTTTAAATGGAAACCCCTATCTTTTTACCATATCCTATTAAGCATCAAAAATAAGGATAAGTTTGTAAAAGGATGTTTATTTCAAAAATGTATAATTTTCGAAATATTAACGAGTTAATATTATCTATACTAACAATGCCTTTAAGTGCGGCTTAGTTTCGCATCTAGTCGGCCTTGACAACAAAATGCGGCGACACAGCCAACTACCCCATACCTATCCGTACTTAAATGCATTGATAGAATAGATAAATATTAAATCGTTAATATCTCGAAAACTATAAATTTTTTGAGTAGACATTCATATACAAACTTACCTAATTAAAGTACCTGTCAGAAGATTAAAATAATGTGCCACAAAACCCCCTTTCCTTTTATTTTTTTTCGCAATATGGCGCCCAGCTGTCACCTTGACATTTAGAGCTGTCATTAATATGTAAAAAATTGCAGACCTTGGTCATAAATAGTATATTACATTACAAGGGTGGAAAATGACTTATTTCACACGAGTGTGAATATTGTTGCAGGAGGCGTCAGCCGAGTGCGACAAACCCACGCGTGTAAGAAAGTGATTTTTTACACAAGTAATGTACACTATTTTTCTACGACTACAAGTTATTCACCAAAAAAACAATAAAAGTTGTTTGTTTTCACGGAAAAAATAAGAAAACAATTGAAAACTTTGCATCACTAGGGTGATATATACTTTTCCTTACTGCGATATATTATACTGTTTAACAATATTTTTATATTAAAAATCACATACCTAGTCGCTTTTTATCATTTAAGAATTAAATAAATAATAGTTTAAAAAAACTAAAAAAACACGCTTTTATATGCAACCGAACTAAAAATTGGAAAAAATTTTTCATTACAAAGAGTTTGTCACTTCAGAATAAATGCGTGGGGTGCATTTTACTATTTTTTCAAAACTTTTCCCTCATAGATATTTGCAAATAGAATAATTATAACATTTAATATATTAAGCACCCCACGCTTTTATTCTGAAGTGACAAACTCTTTGTAATGAAAAATTATTTTCCAATTTTAGTTCGGTTGCATATAAAAGCGTGTTTTTTAGTTTTTTTAAACTATTATTTATTTTTTATTTTTAGTTCGATATATCAATTAATTTTTAAAAAATAAATGCTCCAGTTTATTCACTAAAAAATTCCTTCGCCATTTTGTCAAAGAGACACAGAGGATCTGTAAAGGAATTTATTTATCCTGGCGGTCCTAATCAGGATAACGGGATACTGTTTTTAAATTATTTCATTGTCATCGGCCCTTGATACGTGTGCAAAGTTTCAAAGAAATTGAATCGCTGGAAGTTGGTGAAAATTAGGCTCAAAGATTCCGTTACATAGATAGATAGATAGATAGATAGATAGATAGATAGTTACAACCCAAGCTAATAAAGCGTGTTAAAAAGGTCCTCATTAAAAAATATTGCATGGCTTTTTCAATGTAAATCCCATTAAAAGCCTGATAACTCCAAATTTATTTTAAATAACAATGACAGCAATGACAGCTTTATATTATACTTTGCAACACTAGTGTTGTAAAGTACTTTAGCAACACTAGTGTGATATAAGGCATTTTCTATGTACTATTTTCACATGTGGTCGTAGGAAAATATTGTTTCAAGTTTCATTAAAATATACCGAACTATTCAGAAGTTAGAAGGGGGCGACGGACTTTAGGACCACACTGTATGCAGTGGCGGCTCGTGGCAAAATATTATAGGTGTTCTGCAATTAAATTACTCAAATAAATGAAATAATATATTCGCGGCGCATTCACCATTTTATCGGATTTAATCCTAAGTCGATATTCAGTTATCAGGTTTCATATTTATGTAGGCTGGGTTTTAACGAAAATGAGAACAAAAAATATTTACGAAAATAAAATGATTAGAAACTTACGTTATTGTTTAAAAATGAGATCAATAATTCTGTCATTAAAGTCTGTGATTTCTAATATAGAGTCTTTTTAATGGAAAGCATGGCCAATGCAGTTAAACGATCTTGTGACATGGTATTTCGAAGGAAGGTCTTTATTCGCTTAAGTGTAGAAAAACACCTTTCAGCCTCTGATGTCGACATAGGAGTAGTTATTAAAATATCTAGCACATTTTTGTCTCTTTGAAAGTGCTTTCTAAATTATTTTGTATTAAAAATTTTAAAAGTGGTGAACTACCCTCTTCGCCTGCAAAAAGTAAACATGGAAAGCAAAAGGGCATTTTTCCTATTACATCCACAAATCCAGTCATTCCGGGAATAAATATCTGTATTGAAATGACGCGTATAAGGTTTTCCTCTGCTAACACAGGTTACTTCAATCAAGAAGTCCGATAACGGTCTATCACTAGTTTTTAGTTCAAGTTTCTCTTCATATGAATATTTAAAAAATCGTTTAACGTTCACTAAATTATGCACCACATCCATTACCCTATAAACACTAAACAGACAGCCAAATACGAATAAAAAATATAAACTTGTCGACTTCCTCACGCGAGATATAAAAAAATGTCTAAATAACCTGTGTGAAGTGCTACCGCAAATGCCGCACAGCAATAACCAAAATTTACGTATTTTAGCAGCCGAATTTTGCCCAACGACAAGTGCATTCGGCATAGAAGAGATTAAAACAATCGTGCGGCGCACCTAAAAAAGTCGCTCAGTTTAGTTAATGCAATAACGTCGCGAGAGACTGAAAATTATTTAAGATGGTCCACTGCGCAGTGCGTGTCCCTACTATACTGGAGTTCTCGGCCGGAAACTGGTTATTTTAGTTTTGTTTTAATGGATATTTAATATTTTAATTGTAAAATGATGAATTGAATGTTATGAAAAAATACCAAGCAGCTTAAAAATTCTGGTGGTTCTGCAGCACTGCAGCTCTTATGCACTAGCTGCCCCTGACTGTATGTATTTTACCTTTTTAAATTCCTTGGTAAAAATGCGATATTCTTTTGTATTCGCATTGCCATCCACTAATTCACTAGCTTAATTTAATTTACGTTTGCTGCCTTGTTAGGGTCCAAGATTCCCTGATCGGTTGATGAAATTAAAACCTCTGGAATCGATACAATAATTCAGCGCCAACACAAATAAGACTTTGGAGTTTCGTTAAGTTAATTTGTAACTTCTAACTGCCTTACAGTCCGCACGATAACAACTAATTCGTGTAAAGTTGTTAACTAATTTTCTTTGGCTATTTTCTCACTGGTTAAAGAGAAAATCAGAAGAGTGGGTCCAGTGAAAAATTTAATTACTTATTATTTACAAGAGTATCTTTGTTTTTAATCATCAAAAGTTTTTGAAAAATAACTTAAAAGCTCTCTATTATCAATTAGTATTTGAATAAATTTTAACAGATATTCTTAAAGAAAATTAAATTCCCTATAAAAAAGCTCTCCCCGTGAATTGTCGTCAGATAAACCGTTGCTTTGAATAATGAACTATTTTTTTCTTGAGTTTGTATTTTTGTTACTACTACAAATATCAATATTTAAATGAATTTAATAAATACTTTTAAAGGAAATTAGATGCACTAGAAAAAAGTCAGATAACATTTTTTAATAAATTCAATTCTTCAATAGAGAATTATTGCATCAGTGAAATAAGGCCAGGCACTAATAATACCGGCCTTATTTTGACATCTGAGCTTGCGCAGAAGCATGGTAGGATAAGGACTCCCTTAATAAGTATATTCTATTTCTATTTCTATTTTTTTTTCTTGGTTTTGGTCCCTTCAGATCCAATCCACCACTCTCCCCTTCCGGACTATGCTTTCCAGGGCTTCGTCGGCGGAAAATCTGGATAATCGAGTTCGTAGCTCCCAGAAATTCCAAAAAGAAAACAAATAACTCCACAATCGATGCAATGCATAAATTGTCGGCTGTCAAACCAAGATCTGCTACTGGTGTTACGTATAACCTTCACTTTCACTACTGACAGTTCCCATGGCACGCCCATCTATTTCCCGCCATTTGAGAAATACCTCGTGTTCACCACCAAACAGGATACCATCAGCTTATAGGAATCTTCGCTCACAGCGCTTAGATCCAGAAGAAAGATGCCGTCAATTTAGCGTGAATCTTTCCTTGATCCACGAAGGCAAAAAACGTTAATACGACACCTCTAGCCGCCACTCCGGGAAGAACTTTGTAGTCCTCTACGCACGTCCGCACTGTTCGGAGGTCAAACAAAGAGTCTTAATAAGTATAGTACCCGGCTTTATTTATGTCGGTTTTAAGTCGTGCCTTATTTTGGCCTTATTCTAACTTCGGAACTGTTCGTCTAACGGAACGGCTGCCGATCACAAAATCGAAAAGTTTTTAGAAGTAAAAATACTTAAAACCTTGCTTTTTTAAATGTATTTCTGTAATTGTGTTATAACAAAACCCTACAACACAAAACAAAAAGAAAAAGTACTAAAAATTTTCCCCTTTTTTAGGTTAATGGTACTGTCTACATGATTTGCAATAACTCTAAATTATGGACACAAGCACTATTTAAATAGGGCCGGTATTAATATTTCCCGAGCTAAAGAAGGCAACTTACAATAATTCTCTGATAAGTATAGTGCCTGGCTTTATTTATGTCGGTTTTAGGTCGTGCCTTATTTTGTTCTTATTTTAACTTCGGAACTGTTCGTGTAAACCGAACGGCTGTCGAACACAAAATATAATAGTTTTTCGATGTAAAAATACTTCAAGCTTTCCTTTTTAAATGTATGTATATAATTGTGTAAAACAAAATCCTACAACACAAAACAATAAAGAAAAACAACTAAACATTTTTTTTCATTATTTTTAGGTTAATGGTACTGTCAACAAGATTTGCAATACCTCTAAATTATGGGTACAAGCACTATTTAAATAAGGCCGGTATTAATAATTCCCGAGCTTAAGAAGGCAACTTACAATAATTCTCTAATTACTTTTGGATTCAACTTTATCGTCGAATAACTAACTGAAGGGTAGGCCGGAACAACCTTCTAACCGAAAGCCTGGTCTGAAGTTGGATTCCCAATTAAAAAATTTATTCTGAAAGCAAAGCCGCAAAGTACACAAAAAATGATAAAGTAAACAAACCTTTTAAAATGCACATAGCTTTAGATAAATAATAAAAAAAAACATTGCTAAAACACGTATCATCTACTTAAAAAACATTCTCTTATTTCGCCTCCATCTTACTATAAAACCGGTGGCACGTGGCGTGGTACTAGACACTCGTCGGGTTAAATATTTTTTGCTGCAATAAATCATTGTTCACAAAAGGGTTTCTTTACTTTATCATTATTTGTGTACTTAGCGGAATTAAATGTTGACCCATCTTTATACACTTCTTTATATCCGGATAACAACGTAAAGATGGGTCCAAATTTAATTCATTCTGAAAGCGATGCCGCCAAGTACATAAAAATGATAAAGTAAAGAAACCCTTTGTGAACAATGATTTATTGCAGCAAAAATATTAAACCCAACGAGTTTCCAGTACCACGCCACGTGCCACCGGTTTAATAGTAGGCAGAGGCGAAATAAGAGAATGTTTTGTAAGTAGGTGATACGTGTTTTAGCAATATATTTTTTATTATTTATCTAAAAATATGTAATCAGGCTCTGTCAGAGGCTATGTGCATTCGAAAGGGTTTGTTTACTTTATCATTTTTTGTGTACTTGGCGGCATCACTTTCAGAATGAATTAAATATGGGTCCATTTATACCATGTACCCTGGCAAAAACTCTTGTATATTTCAATAAAGTGAGCAGGGGCTCGATAAAAGGAAGACTTTTTTTTCCTTGACCTTTTATACAGGGTGTTAATTTAAAAACTTACCTGAGTTATCTGAGAAAGGAGACAAATTTGAGAAAATCGCCAAAACACGTCAAGCTATTTGACATTTTTTACAAAAGTTTTGACGGCATCTTTGAACCCCTTAACCTACACCACCCCAAAATTCTTAAATGAGTAGGGGACTTGAGTGATACATCATTTAAAAGCTCCTGACGAGTACTTTATATCCCTAGAATATAAAGTCAATACCTTTACCTACTACAAAATGGCGGTACTTTAAATTATTACCTGAATACCTGATTTGGATGGTCATATTCCCGAAACTAATAAAGTCAGATATATTTAATGTGGTATTTTCTTAAAGCTCTTTTAAAGATTTGTTTTTAATTGTGATACTGGCGATAATATACAGGGTAGAATAAAAAGTGTATATTTTTTAATGAAGCACTCTGTATATTAAATCACCATTGAAAAGACCGTTTAAAGAGCTTTATAAAAGTTCCTTATTAGGTTGGTTGGTTGGTTTAAGGCGGGTTTGGTCATTCGACCATGTTTGGAATGCAGCCTATTGGCTTATTGTGCACCTCTCCCTTGTTACAGAAGTCCACTGCCCTCTATCAGGTTTAGTAGATTTCTGCCAAGGTGGTCATACGGGAGCGGGTTCCCGCTATGTATGTTCCCAAATAGACTGTGTCTTTTACGTGTCAGTGCAATGCAGTTGTATATTATGTGTGAGGCTGTTTCCACCTCTTCCCCGCAAAGCCACTGCATGTTATGGGTCCATTATAACTGCCCAACTGTTTCCTTGGATGACAGTGTCCTGTCAGCAGTCCTACTACTTGTCTTAGCTGAGTGCGCTCCAGCTGGAGCACCTCAGTTTTTAGTTCCTTGAGGATCGCCCAGTGTCTCGTTGCATGTCTTTACCTTATTAGATATATTTAACCTTATAGTTTCGGAAATATGGCTATGTCAGGTGCTCAGGTAATATTTAAAGTACTGCCATTTGTAATAGGTAAAGATATTGACTTTATATTATAGAGATTATAAAATGTACTCGCCAGGAGCTTTAAAATGGAATATCACTCAACCCCCTTCTTATTTACACGAATTTTGGGGTGGTGGCACTAGTGGTTAAGGAGTTAAAGGGGCGCCATTTATTTTCTTGTAAAAACATGTAAATAAATATCTTGGCGATTTTCTTAAATCTGCTTCCCAAGCAGCAAGCTTACGTCATTATGATGTCATTTTTAAGTAATTTTTGGTCATAGGACGTCATCAGACCAAAATTATGACGTCATTTTAATGACGTGTTCTTGAGGTCGTTGAGTAACGTCTTTTCGACGTCATTTTTTCGTCATACTAGCTCATAAAAAGTCTAATGACGTCATGTTTAGAAAACCCACCAGAAAATTTTTGTGGCATTACATGATTCGTGTCAAAATCCAACAGAAATATCATATGACAGAAAAATAAGACTAATAATTTTACAAAATTGAAATAGGAAAAAACTCCACCGAAAAATGGCGCAATGGACAATAAACTACAACATTTATTCAACATCTTCGCTTTTTATCACCTACACCGCTACCGATGAGACCAAAAAGCTCGAGACCGGTCTACCAGTTGGTGATCTCAATTAACTTTAAAAGAAATATCTTCGGCTAGTGTAAAAATCTGCATCTCCAGGTTGGACAGTGTCCCGAGGGATGCGACCTTGTAGTGCAAGGAAAATTGCAAGCAGTAAGGAGTTTTTCCTATTTCAATTTGCAAATAAAATATCGTATCATTTTAGCTCTCAAAAAAAAGTATATGCGTCAATTTTTCGTCAACTTAAAGACGTCAATATGACGTCGTTCACGGAACGTCTTTTTGTCTGTAACTTAGGCAGAGTTAATTTAACGACATTTGTCGTCATTTTATGACGGTCTTTGCTGACCAAATGTGACCCAAAATGACTGAAAAGAGACGTCAGCTTGCTGCTTGGGTTTTTTGCAGATAACATGAGTGGTAAGTTTTTTGAACACCATGTATGTTTGGCTATACCTACATTAATTAGATTTTTTGTGAAAATTCAAAAAACTTGTTTATGCTCTCATAACAACCACTTCTAATATAAACTTTTTAGTACTAATTCTTTGCTTCAAACGCAATTTTAACGACAGAGTTTTCTTTGAAGGTTACAAAGTGCCCTTAGGGTCGCAATCGAGCTCTAATGCAGGATCATCCAATCAGTCTGCACCTGCTGCGTCCAAAAATTACAAAAAAGTCGCTTTATAATGAATTTTAAATTTTGCATATTTACACAGGGTGATTCTTAACCTGTACGCATAAATTTGGGAAAATATTGCTAGGAACTTTTTATCTTTGGACAAAACCACGAAGACTAAAAGCCTAAAATACTAATGTACCGTGGGAGTCTTAAGTGAGGTAAGAGGGAGTTTGTTGACACGGGACTTAAATACTAGAAGATTTGGGGGGAAGGAAAGACCTCCGCGGGCAGCAGGTTCCACAATCGAGAAACTCTAGGTATAAAAAGAACGAACAAAGTGGCAAGTTCGGTGCCTGTCCAGTTGGACCGTATAGGGATGCATACGCGCGGAACCACGAGTTTCTCTGGTGAGAACCGTGAGTCGAGGAACTATACTGGACAATTCTTTAGAGCAGAAGCCATGGAAGTACCTATAAAAAAGCGATAAATCCCCACAGCCCGACGATGGGCAAGAGAGGGAAGCCTTTCTGTAAGTGAAGGATCATTAATGAGACGAATAGCTCTTCTTTGAATAGAATCAAGAATGCTTAGGGTTGTGGGGACGCCATGCCCCAGATATAAGAACAATATTCCAAAGGAGATCGGATTTGGGACACATATAAAGTATATAAATTAGAAGGGGAAAAATACTATTTGGCTCGAAAAGAGAAATCCAAGCTTTTTAAAGCTGCTGTGGCTATAGATACAATGTGTTTATGCCACTTAAGGTTACTTTCAAATGTGACGCCCACAAGATTGAAGGTGTCTTTGCTCTGTAAAACTTGGCCGCTCATAAGTAGAGGATAAGTATTTGACGACTCTTTTCGCGACAAGGAACATTATTGTGTTTTGGATGCATTAAAATGAACGAGATTTTTGGCGCCCCAATCCAATATTAAATTAAGATATTTTTTTTTTTATCTTTATGACATTTCACGAAGGCTTATGCCTAAATACCAGTGTACCGTAAGTGCCGGGTTACTGGATGTTTAACCCAATATTGTCGTGTTCCGTCAACGTTATCCAAGTACTGAAACATGCAGTTGCATTTCACAGCACCTTTTAGACAACGCGGTAGTGCCACCACGGACGTTATTTTTAATAACGACTACCTAGAATGCGCGATGATATGCGAAAGAGATATCTGCATCGCTCTGCGTTTGTTTTCCAAGTCAGGTTTAGTAATGGGTTTAGGAACCTGAAAACTGGAGTGAAGGGTACTATCGTCGGCGAAACTTTGAATGGAATTAGTTGTGGACGAGAGAAGGTCGTTGATGTGAACAAGAAACAATGTTGGTGCCAGAACTGAGCCCTGAGGCACTCCAGCATTTACTAGAAGCTACTAGAACTAGAAGCTAGAGAGATAATCAATTATTTAATGGGCTTGTTTGGTTGGTTCTGGTTAGTTTGCCACCGTTGTCAAGTTAAAATTAAGTTAAAAAATAAAAATTTAAAAAAAAAAACTAATATTTAATTTTTTAGTGTTTTTTTATTATTTTTATTTTTTAACTTTACAACGGTGACAAAACATCGGTTTTTAATTAATTTTTCTTGGGTTTTTGAGGGTTTTCTTTATTTTTTCAGGCGACTAGCCAGTTTATAGGTGTCAATAGGACTGAACAGGGTCAGCTCGCTATACCGCAGAACCAGGACCGAAGCGGACCCATTATTTTTAGATAAATTTTGCTGTGTACCCCACAAAAAGACCATTGAATAAACGAATCCGCCTAATCAATATAGAGCATATCATTAAGTAGATAATCAATTATTTCAAATAAAAAGAAGAACGTAAATTACAATATACAGGGTGTTTCTTTACTACGGTACGAAACTTAGGGGGCAATTTCTTTTGGTTTTTATGCAGCAATCTTAACTCGGCTCTTTCGAATTTCTTACAACACGGGTATCTTTCCGAAAAGCTGCACGTGTTCAACCTATTCCCAAGAAAGGATCTAAATCTCTTCCATCTAACTATAGAACAATTTCAATTCTCTCAGTTCTTTGTAAAGTAATGGAAAAACTAATTAATTCACAAATTCTTAAGTACTTAGAAAAACACAAAATTTTGCATGACAGGCAGTATGGATTTCGCCACAAAGATCTACAGCAGATCTTCTTTCCTTCGTATCACACTGCTAGAATAAGTCTCTTGAGTTTCTAAGTGAGTCCCAGATCGTTGCTGTTGATATATCCAAAGCTTTTGACCAGGTCTGGCATGCCGCACTTCTTAATAAACTTCCCTCCTATGGTCTTTCAACTAAACTCTGTACTTGGCTTTCTAGTTATCTATCTGATCGTCGTATATTAGTTATTGTGGACGGCCATTCTTCAAGCTTTCACCAAGTAAATTCTGGAGTCTCTCAGTGCTCAGTTCTGGCACCAACATTGTTTCTTCTTCACATCAACGACTTTCTCTCGTCCACAATTAATTCCATTCATAGTTTCGCCGACGATAGTACCCTTCACTTTAGTTTTCAGGTTCCTAAACCCATTACTAAACCTGACTTGGAAAACAAACGCAGAGCGATGCAGATATCTCTTTCGCAGGATCTTAATTTAATATCGGATTGGGGCGCTAAAAATCTCGTCCATTTTAATGCATCCAAAACACAATCATGTTCCTTAATGCGAAAAGAGTCATCAAATACTCATTCTATACTTATGAGCGGTCAAGTTTTACAGAGCAAAGACACCTTTAATCTTGTGGGCGTCACATTTGAAAGTAACCTTAACTGGCATAAACACATTGTATCTATAGCCACGGCAGCTTCAAAAAAGCTTGGATTTCTCTTTCGAGCCAAAAAATATTTTTCCCCTTCTAATTTATACACTTTGTATGTGTCCCAAATCCGACCTCCCTTGGAATATTGTTCTCATATCTGGGGCATGGCGTCCCCACAACCCTAAGCATTCTTGATTCTATTCAAAGAAGAGCTATTCATCTCATTAATGATCCTTCACTTACAGAAAGGCTTCCCTCTCTTGCACATCGTCGGCGTCGGGCTGTGGGGATTTATCACTTTTATAGGTACTTCCATGGCTTCTGCTCTGAAGAATTGTCCAGTATGGTTCCTCCACTTACGGTTCCCAACAGAAAAACTCGTAGTTCCGCGCGTATGCATCCCTATACGGTCCAACTGGACAGGCCCCGAACTTCCCACTTTGTTCGTTCTTATCCCCAGATTTTCTAAATTGTGGAACCTGCTGCCCGCGGAGGTCTTTTTCCTTCCCCCAAATCTTCAAGTATTTAAGTCCCGTGTCAACAAACTCCCTCTTACCTCGCTTAAGACACCCACGGTACGTTAGTATTTAGGCTTTTAGCCTTCGTGGATTGACCAAAGATAAAAATAAAAAAAAAATGAAAAAGTTTTTGTAAACGGCCCGGACTTGCTTCAAAAATGTCGACATTTTTTTAATATCTTTAAAAGCATTTAACTGATTTACATGTAATTTGGTATACGTATTATTAATGTAATAAGGTGACTGTAAAACTCTACTTAGATTAGGATTATTTGGTCAAGTGGCCTCTTAGTAGGGACCACAGACAATATCTTCGTATCTCCAATAATAAGATAGTTAGCAATAGTGCCGACTTAAAATTGATCACCCTGTAGATATGTTCACATGTAATTTAAAAATACTAAACTAGGAACGCTGCAGTGCTATTGAATCTCGCAATCAAACTTCAACAAGATTTGGCGTGCCGTGTTCAGAATCCACCGGAACGCCTTTGCCTTGATCACACATAACTGAGTGGAGAAAACGAATTTGTTAGTGTCGCTACACTGCACTAGATTGGAGAGAATTGGTTTAGAATCTGTAAAGCTTGTGACAGAAGTTTCCTTCCATATAGACTTTAACTAACCAGCTTTGTGTTTGTACGTTGCAAACAACACTTGTTTTGTTTTGCACTTTATTAGTTGCAAGACTTTATTTTAACTTAACTGTGAGCACCCTATACCGGGTGTTGCTCCGTCGAGGAGGGACATAGGAAATCCCATGTAAATTTTGAAGTGGTCAAATATTGGCTCCCCTAATTATTTTAGAAAAAAATGCTATTAGGACTTATTGAAGAGCACAGTAAGTTCCACCCAAAATAAAAATTTGAACATTTTTTAACCAACCAGTAAAGAGTAAACTGCTTAATACTTCTGCAACGTAGTATCTCATTATGCACCCTGTACTCTAGAAACCAACAATAAAAACACCATATCCATTTATTAGTGACAATTTAGATCATTAATTTATAATGTCATTGCCAAAACTGAACAATTTTATACGGGAATTTCAAAAGAATCCTCGCATTTCATTTTAGTTTACAGCTAATTTCAACACATGCACTCACAGTTACGCAAGACAATAAAACAAATTTTTCTACATTTAGAAATCAAGTTATGACGAAAATATCATTAATCAAATGCTCAAATATTACCCCATTAACTGCCAGTCAATAACCCAAACGATTATAAAACTCATTTCTTACGTTGGCTAGTTGGTACATCGATATTCTGGCACATTCAGCGGAAATAGCATTCCTTAGCTGGACTAAATTTTCATATTTTTTATTGGTAGCTTAGTTTTTAAATGTCCCCATAGAAAAAATCGTTTAGCGAAAGATCACGTCGATTTTCTTCACATTTGCAATTTATCACTAAACGCGACAACAACTGAACCAAACGGTCAAGTTACCTTTGACTTCGTCATTATTTCATTTAGTTCGTGTATCACTAGTTTTAAAATTTGACAGTTTGCTAATAAATTTCATAGAAATTATTAAAAATTATTAGTAATAATGAATTTGAATGACTAAGAAATTGAAAAGGAATTTATAGTGTTTTAGTATTATCTTTACAAAAAGTAAGTACAATTTTCTAAAATTAAATAATAAATGCATAGTTATGACGAGAATAATTGTCTCTTAAAAAATAAGGATGATTTTTGTTGCAATATAATGACTGAGCTGCAAAAATTAAAATTGATACGTTTGGATAAATAAAACATTTATAAAATGATATTTTGGGAAATTTTTATCGGTGGTGGAAAAATACAGTATGTAACACAGGAATAAAGTGTCTTTTTAACTCATTGGATTGCCGCACTCGCCTATGGGCTCGTGCAGTCAAACTTCCCATCCGTAAAAAAGTATCACCATAAAGCCGATTCCCACTTAGTCGGGGTTTTTTCAAGGACACGTGTAAAATCATATTCATGCATATTTGGATCAAAATGGCAACTTTTGGTAGTACCAACCGTTAGTTTATGTAGGGAATTTTGTCAAAAGTCGTCACCCATAGGGGAAAATTAGAACCCAGTCCTAATTTGGCGAGTGAAAACGCACGAGTTTTAACCCCTTACCGATGACTCGCAGGTGTAAATCGTCGAAAGTCAAAGCCCCCTAGGTGGGAATCGGCTTTTATGCACTTGTTTTATAAATAACTAATGGATGATCTTGATCATATTAAAGTTTCAGTCGGTGATATAGCGGTTTTCACTATTATAAGAGATTTTTGAAAAATTCTTTTTCAGGGCGTTTCTATAGGTCGATTATGACACAAATCTGTGTGCGCGTTTTCCAAAATCCATTTCTATAATTTATTATTAATAAAAACATATTACGGGACGGTGGAGTGAACAGGAGTGCTGGGTGGGGACGAAACAGTAGAAATCCTACATTAAACGCCCAAAAACAGTATTTCACAGTACACACCGCACTTTCTGTTTACAAAAATGTCCAAAAAATTGTTTAAAAAATTAAAAATAAATAATAGTACAACAATCCCGCCATGGCTGTCACTGCATAAAAAAGAAGAGTTTGCAATAGAACTGTAAATGTCTTGCGATGTTGCCAAATAAAGTGAGAAAGTGTCAATAGCTTAAAAAAAGGAAGATACAGGACAAAAATCTTAGGAAAAATTGAGTTATTTCTTCTTCCTATTATAATTTGTAGGAAAAAAGGAAAATACCTTAACATAAAGAAGGAGGGATTTCTACAAAAAATATCATTGTTTCTCATGGAAATAGTGGATAATCCCCGAAATAGGCTTGGTGTTAATTCTTCATAAGAAGTTTGGCAACGCTGCTTCTATCAAGACTGTCATTTTCATAATGACGAACTTCATGTTATCAGCTGACCAAAATGAATTTTCCTTCTTTAATTAATGGCGGACGAAATATCTCATATGTGTGGGATAGTTTTTCGAAAAATTTAATACTTTTCAAAATTAATTTACATTTTTCATGTGCCCCAAATGCAGTGTATTAATGTTTTCTTGTGTTTGATGTTGGATTTATACTGTTTATCCAACACTTACATATAATATCTACATAATTGATCAGATTTTGAGGATATAAAGTATACTATAAGTCACTAGTGAGCTAAAGTACCCTTTAGCTCACTAGTGAATTATAGTTACCAACAAAATGCATTACAACCAAACAAGCTTGCTTTCCAAAAAATACAAAATTTTGTTGCTGGTGTTGACAATGACAAGTAACAAATAATGGATGACGTTTTCAAATTATTTTCGATATTAAAAACGATTTATACGAAAGTGTTGGATAAAATTTTGTATTAGACACGTGAGTTATTACATATAAGTCACTTAAGAAAATGACCTCTCTCGCCCTTCGGGCTCGGGAGTTAAACTTTTCTTGCGTGACATATATGTAATATAGCTCACTTATCTAATAAATAACTATTTGTCCCCACCCAGCACCCCTGTTCACTCCACCGTCTCGTAAATATGTTTTTATTAATAATAAATTATAGAAATGGATTTTGGAAAACGCGCACACAGATTTGTGTCATAATGGACCTATAGAAACGCCTTGAAAAAGAATTTTTCGAAAATCTCTTATAATAGCGAAAACCGCTATATCGAACTATTACATTTCACTCAAATGTAATACTTTTTTATACAATATTCCTGCTTAGTTGACACCACTTTTATTACTAAAAAGAAATACACGATATGTAAAAACTATAATTCATTTACCCACTTTAAGGAAGCAAAAGCTATTGATGCAATACTCCTTACATCCACCTTAAAGAAATATGTAAATTGAGGCCTCAATCGACGTTTAGTTGACACCACTTTTATTACTAAAAAAAAATACACCATATGTAAAAACTATAATTTATTTAACCACTTTAAGGTAGCAAAAGCTATTGATGCAATACTCCTTACATCCACCTTAAAGAAATATGTAAATTGAGGCCTCAATCGACGTTTAGTTGACACCACTTTTATTACTAAAAAAAATACACCATATGTAAAAACTATAATTTATTTAACCACTTTAAGAAAGCAAAAGCTATTGATGCAATACTCCTTACATCCTCCTTAAAGAAATATGTAAATTGAGGCCTCAATCGACGTTTAGTTGACACCACTTTTATTACTAAAAAAAAATACACCATATGTAAAAACTATAATTTATTTAACCACTTTAAGAAAGCAAAAGCTATTGATGCAATACTCCTTACATCCTCCTTAAAGAAATATGTAAATTGAGGCCTCAATCGACGTTTAGTTGACACCACTTTTATTACTAAAAAAATACACCATATGTAAAAACTATAATTTATTTAACCATTTTAAGGTAGCAAAAGCTATTGATGCAATACTCCTTACATCCTCCTTAAAGAAATATGTAAATTGAGGCCTCAATCGACGTTTAGTTGACACCACTTTTATTACTAAAAAAATACACCATATGTAAAAACTATAATTTATTTAACCACTTTAAGAAAGCAAAAGCTATTGATGCAATACTCCTTACATCCACCTTAAAGAAATATGTAAATTGAGGCCTCAATCGACGTTTAGTTGACACCACTTTTATTACTAAAAAAATACACCATTTGTAAAAACTATAATTTATTTAACCACTTTAAGGTAGCAAAAGCTATTGATGCAATACTCCTTACATCCACCTTAAAGAAATATGTAAATTGAGGCCTCAATCGACGTTTAGTTGACACCACTTTTATTACTAAAAAAATACACCATATGTAAAAACTATAATTTATTTAACCACTTTAAGGTAGCAAAAGCTATTGATGCAATACTCCTTATATCCACCTCAAAGAAATATGTAAATTGAGGCCTCAATCGACGTAGAAAAAGGATAGCCATAATATCCGGGCAAGGAACGTTATCCTAAATGGTGTTAGGGAAAATTCGACTTGAAACGACCGTAAATCTAAAATGAATAACTCATTTGTGGCTGCAACCCGATTACGGCGAACGGTGCGCGCCTCGGGTTAAATGTACAAATTTAAAAATTGTGTTCATATTTCACGTTGGATCGGCGCTAGCACACTCCTACTAACAGGTAGATTATTATATAAAAGAACCAGCAACTGTTCGGAGAGTATTTTTGGTATATAACAGAAAAATATTGTGAAAAATCGTAGAGTTAAGTCAAAGAATACCAATTAGAGGTGTGACTGCGATCGCAGTCGCTGCTACCAATCACCGGTTATTAACAAATCATTTTGGTAGCTGCTACTTGCGCCTGGCGATAGCAGTGAAAGAATCACTCTTTAATATTCGCAGTTCGCAGAGGTGGCGCTGCCCGTAACCACAACATTAAACGGCGACTGCGATCGCGGGACGGTGATTGTGATTGCGATTGCGATTCAGTGATTCTAACCTCTTTCGTTTATGTTTATGGTGATTATGCATGTTTACGTTAGTATAACGGGATGCGAATTGACTTGCTTACCGCATGAAAACTATTTTTTTATCAATTTGATTTGGTAATAAATCTATCGCGAATGGGTTGCCTAAAAATATGATCAAAGCTGTAAATGTTTATAAAAAAATAAAGAAATTTGATATACATCGTGTAATGTCCGTTTTTTTTCCTACATTTACTTATATGCTAATGCAAATTAATAATTAAATTATATGTATATTAAATGACAGAATGTATTTTAAAATGATATATTTTGTCTCCATTCAATTTTAACAAGGTGAACTATGACTTTATTTATAAAAATTTAGCATGTTCCCGTAAAGAGTGATAATATCACAGTTTTCAGTAGCAGCTACTTTTAGATAGCAGTAGCAGCGATCACCGATATCAAAAAATCACTGTTAAGCCCACCGCTAATACCAATCCATAGAACCCCAAGTGAGATTTCAGCGTACCCTAAAATTTTTAGTAGCTACCGCGACCAACAGATGGCGAAAGTAGTACGATGTTGCTTTGCTAATACGATTACCATCAGAAATTGATAGCAGTCGCTGACGAGCAGTCGGCCTGATCAGTTAGAGTGAGGATATACGCAAAATTTAATAAAAATAAAATCCCCGATAAATGGACCCAGTATCCATAAGATTATTAAATTTATTATTTCAGAATAGGATATATCGATGCGTTTTTACAAAACATCGTAAGCGACATTCGCCAATTATTTTACGGGAAACGATTTTTTCTTCCCATCGCGTTATTTTTAAAGAAAAACCGAGATCTAAATGTTTTTATTTTAGATTTCTTCTTAATTTGAATTACAAAACAAACATATTTAACATTTAATGTCAAAATTTTCAGAATCTCCTAAAAAAAAGCAAAAAATTTTAAAATTCTAAACCTAAATAATAGTTAATTTTTAAATTTTTTATTTTTATTTAATTTATCTTGACAACGGTGGCAGCCTTGCCACCAAAACGTCGATTTTTAGTTCTTTATTTACTTGCTTTTTTTTGGTTTTTTGGTACTATTAATTTATTTTTTGGCGTGTACCCAAATAACTACCATCAATTAAATGAACCGCCGAACCAATATAGAACATATCTTCATCTGAAATAAAGCCAATGAAAAAAAAAACCTTTCCCGTAAAACTGACGAATGTCGCTTGCGATGTTTTATCAAAAACCCATCGATATATCCTAATCTGAAATCATAAATTTAATAATCTTATGGAAACTACCATTTATCGGGGATTTTATTTTTATTAAATTTTGCGTATATCCTCACTCTAACTGATCGGGCCGACTGCTCGTCAGCGACTTCTATCAATTTCTGATGGTAATCGTATTAGCAAAGCGACATCGTACTATTTTCGCCATCTGTTGGTCGCGGTAGGTACTAAAAATTTTAGGGTACGCTGAAATCTCACTTGTGGGGTTCTATGGATTGGTATTCTTTGGTTAAGTACAAAAAACACCAAGAAACAGTTTAACATCCACATTTGATAGTAATTTTTGTAATAAGTGTCTATTAGGCTTTTGCTTGTGTTAATCATGAAATTTTATTACAAAAATTAGAAATATATGGCTTTAGGGGTATTTTTTAAAATGGATTAGATCATATTTATCTGAAAGAAGCCAAATTGTTAACTTAAATGGACAAACATCGGGAGCTAAATGTATTACGTCTGGTGTACCACAAGGTTCTGTATTGGGACCACTTTTTTTCTTGTTATATATAAATGATTTAGGTTCAGTTAAAATTAATGGCGAATTTACAATATTTGTAGATGATACTACAATTTTGTGGCATAATAAAAATGTAAATGATTTAAACAAAAATATCGAAACAGATATTTTAATAATGAAACTTGTTGTGATTCAAATTTACTTTCTTTTAACATAAATAAAACTAATATATTGACATTTAGGTGTAACCTTAATAATATCACTTTAAATAATGAAATTATAAATAATCCTTTATTCATTAAATTTCTTGGTAGTTATGTAAATAAAAACCTTAATTTTTCAGAACGTATTGAAAATGTATATAAAAAAATTAGCTCAGGTTGTTATGCTCTTAGAATTCTTTCTACTGAACTTGATTTTCCACTACTGAAAACTAGCTATTTAACATTAATTGAATCAATAATAAGATATGGTATTTGTTTCTGGGGAAACTCTAGTCAAAATCTGTTAGGCTCAGTTTATATTTTGCAAAAAGAACTATAAGAACTATTTGCAAAATCAAATCTAGGAAATCTTGCAAACCTTTATTTATTGAACATAAGATATTGACACTGACATCTATTTTTATATTGGAAACTGTTTGTTTAATATATATAAAATATTGGTGTAATTATAATAAAAACTCTTTATATAATTTTAGAAATAACTCCTGCATTGATCTACTTATACAACATTCAAATATGATTAAAAAATCTATAATTTATGAATCAAAAAGATATTTAATCATTTACCAAATTCTATAAATAATATTAAAAACACAAAGAAATTTATAAAATATGTTAAAACAATTTACCTTTTTTTTAATAAATAAAAAAAATAAAAATGTAATTAAATTTATTTTATTTTACTCTATTTCTAATTATTAAAACAATATTTATTAATTTTATTTACTGAAATTTTTCCTGGGTCACCACAGTATGAATATTCGTGCTAGACTCGTCAAAAGGAACCGCCATAAATAGGTTTTAAAAGGATTATTATAACTCAGGCATTAAAACACAACTAAGCAAAAATTACTTTGCCCACGATAATTTTTATTAGAAGCCATATTTAAAAAAAAACTAACTTATAAATAGATGTTAAACTTTTTCTTGGAAAGATCCCATGAACAGTTGCGCCCTCGAAACCAGGAATAGTGTATGTTTCCCGAGAGGTTTCCTCAATGTATTGCCTGTCTGTATCGCTCAGACTGTGGCATTTATCCTATTCGCATGCAAAAATATCCCCGCTTCTTAAAGGATCAGGATAACGCAGGGATAAGTCTCTGGAAAGACGGACAAACAACTCTCTTCCAGGATTTATGGCTTTTTATCCAAATACGAGTTTATGACTGAAATGAAATACACTTTAGAGTGACACTTCACTCGGTTTTTTAATCTTGCAATTGATGTTCAGAACCTAAATTTCATTTTAGCTGTAATTTTCCCACTTATTAAAAATTACATTAAAAATACAGTAATAATAGCTTTGTTCGCGGGTCCAGTAATGAACCGATTCTGAACCAGAACCGAACTGGTTTAGAATTGTTTTAAAGTGCATGTCTAGTTATTTCTTAGTTCGGAATTTTTATTTACCGCGAACGATTTTCTATACAGCTGAGGATGTATTCTAACCTAGCCTTTTGGTTAGGATTTTTTATTATTAAATTGGATACTACATAAAAAAATTAAATTCAAACAAAAAGGTAAATTGTTATACTGTCGAAAGCCACTCGAGGTCTCTCGGCGGAAGACGAGGGATTCCCTGCCTCCTCTCATTTTTAACATAAGTATGTGTATTTACAAGGATGAAATTCAAACAACAAGAAATGGTAAAATCTTGTAATATTGTCTATATTTTTTAATTAAATCTTCATTTATTTTATTGCATACATACATTAATACGGAATACAATTTAAAATCATTTGTTTATATACGCTCAAAATCACAAAAATAAAAAAACAATTCAACAGGTATATTAACCCGCATAAAAAGTGGCAGAAATAAATAAACTGTAATACAACGGTTTATTTCTACCACAAAAACAGAAAACAACTGACCATGTCGACAATGCGCATGAAATTCCGAACTGAACTTTTAGTTCCAACAAAAATCCCAGGACTGCTAATCAGGTTATGAACCGGTAACGAACTGATTCCATTGTAACCCGCGAACACAGAACTGTTACTAAAAATTCAGGATTTTACTAACCGCGAACGCTGCTTTTTTCACTGCGCATGCGAATAGTCCCAGAACCGATTCAGAATCGAGCCCGCGAACAAAGCTAATATTAGTGTAGCGCCCAGTCCAAACTAAACTCCTTTTCTTATTTTCATTTACTTTTTATTTTTCTTGGACTACTACAGGATTCGAGTTGGGTTCGATTTTTCAGAAGCTTAAAGCTTAGTAGAAATTTTGAAAGGGAGCTTCAATCTTCGTAGCTTCGGAACTTAAATTTATTTGTACCTAATCGTTGTTCAGTAAATATAAATCCAAATTTGTGATCGTAGGCAATGATACACTCAGGGCCGTATTAACTGTTTGAGGCGCTCTAGGCTAGAATTCCCGAGCGCCTATTTTCCAAATTTGAAGAGCAAAAAAATTTTGAAGAACAAAAAAGTCTATTTCTATCTATTTCTATTTTTTTCTTGGTTTTGGTCCTTCAGGTCCAATCCACCACTCTCCCCCCTTCCGGACTATGCTTTCCAGGGCTTCGTCGGCGGAAAATCTGGATAATCGGAGCTCGTAGCTCCCAGAAATTCCAAAAAGAAAACAAATAATTCAACAATCGATGCAATGCATAAATTGTCGACTGTCAAAACCAAGATCTGCTACTGGTGTTACGTATAACCTTCACTTTCACTACTGACAGTTCCCATGGCACGCCCATCTATTTCTCCCCGCCATTTGAGAAATACCTCGTGTTCACCACCAAACGGGATACTATCAGCTTATAGGAATCTTGGCTCACAGCGCCCAGATCCAGAAGAAAGATGCCGTCAATTTAGCGTGAATCTTTCCCCTTTTTGATCCCCGAAGGTAAAAAACGCTCGTACGGCCCCTCTCAGCCGCCACTCCTGGAAGAACTTTTGTAGTCCCTCTACGCACGTCCGCACTGTCCGGAGGTCAAACAAAGCACTCTACCAAAAAAGTCATTCCCTCCTTTTCGCGCCCATTTCATTCCAAAGCACCTTATACACAGAGAAATTAGGCACCGAAAATCCCCACCCGACCTAAACTTTTTTAAAAAACTCCCCTGTCTTAGCGCCCATATTACTCCCCTGTCTGGCGCCTATTTTCCAAGGCGCTCTAGGCTGTAGCCTAGTCAGCCCAATGGATAATACGGCACTGGATACACTGAGTTCACTATAACACTTTTTATTGTAAATATTTATCCACTTTACTGTTTAATAAAACTTATTATTGAAATTTCAAGCTTCAATTATCTGCTACAATCATTCAATTAAATTAACAGCACATAAAAAGCGCATAATTTTCATGCTTTTGTTTTAATTATTTAACAGAAAATCTGACTTTCTTTTCCGCGATCAAAGACCCGTCGAACATACATTTTCCCATTCGCGTACTTTTCTTTCCCGGCCGCCCGGCTTGAGTTTACTTGGACCCAATTTCTTTGTTTTGAACTTTTAGCAATGGATGCTTTACAATTAACTAACTTTTTAGACGGGTGAGGTCTTTTTATATCGTCGTATAGTATAGTTCTTTGTTTCAGTTCAAAGAACATGTGCAAGGTTACTTTGATACCAAGCAAAAATTTGAGCTTGTTTTCTTGGAAATTTCCATGTAGTACCGCGTGCACACTCGCAGGTGGCTAGTCTTGCACACGGTGTTTTCTACGCACGGCACCAAAATCGCGTGATTATTTGTTTCCAAAGTCGGTCTATATAAAGTCACGACATTCGGCCATATTGTTTTGACGTGTTATGACGTCACATCTCCCATTTTTCGGCCATGTTGTTCAGTGCCGGAGATATACAGTTTATTGTATTAGTAGAACAACCGTTTATACAACAGTTATTAATTATTATCAGGTTGTAAATTCTTTTACTTTAAATAAAAACATTTGGAATTACATCTTTCAACAAATATCATCACTACCAAAACAATGCAAAATGAAATGAGCAAATTTTAGACGCCACTGGATTGATCATCAGCTTTGATTTTACCAGTCTTGCCAACTTTTCTGAATGGAGTGCCCTTCCTTGCGTCCCCGACCTCAAACCGCCTAAAAGTTGAGGATATGTCGCAACCTTATAAATATAAACTAACCTTGGTTCTCGACTAGTACCATCGAAAGGGGTCTTGTACCCAAACTCTTTTGTCTGTCGAGTTTGTGTTTCGGGTATCGGTTAAGTTAAGCAGTCGAAATGTGAAAAAATAAATAGAAGTGACTTTAAATTTTTATTTGGATAACTGCTTACTTACTTTGCAATCTTAGTTTTTAAAAGAAGCACCTAGTACTAAAAAGTAAAATAAATCATTAATTTTTAAAAACTTCCTTTTTTTATTCCAATAAATAGTATGTCTTCTCTTTGTTTTATCCAAATAAATATTTTTTTTTCTATTAAAATTTTAATTTAATTTATCTTTTTTCTCTATTTTTTATTTTCACCATTGGGGCTCTTTATAATTTTGTTCATCGTATATTATTTGGTTCACCCATTAGGAGCGATACAAACGATTTATTATAATATGTGATGTAATATTACAGAACACGACTTTACACTTAGAGAGCTGCAGAACAAAACAGGTCTGGGTGATCACCACACTCTCCTCATCAGCCATCAGATCTGACGCGATTAAGAGGTGAACGAAGTCTCATCGCGTTTGGCTTAGGAGACCGTCATTTTTCTTCAAGGAATCTTACTTTAATACGTTTCACGCAGAGCAAAATGGTACTCACCAGCTGTGGTCTAGGAAGGCTGGAGAATGTGCAGCTCATGCCCAGCGAGCGTTCAAGAGAGATACCATTGATAATCCAAACTAAACCAAATAAAATGCTGATTTTCGATAAATCTGTAAAATAATTTAGTATAAGTATATAAAAATAAGAAAAACAATGCCAATAAAACTTCTTGCTCCCTTTAAAAACACTGGGGTTATTGCCAGCTACGTTGCCTAACATAAATCGTCTAAATAAAACCGACGTTAAGCGACTGTATGTTTATATCTTTTTCTCTGGTAAGAGGAAGACCAAATTTTGTTCCATCATTTAGTTAATGACTAACGGTATTTTTCATTCGATCTCGATGAACCGCCAATACAGGCTCTCGGCGCGAAGCAAAATACATTTTACGGGACGAAAATGGTGGCCTAGCAAGTCAGCCGGTAACAAAGATACCCACCCAACACTGGCACAGGTTAGTTCTGTTGAGAGTCTCGATTTCCGTTCGAGTACGGTAGTTAATGAGCGTGTTACGAACAGACTATCAAACTAGTGCGCTGGTGCCGGTGCCTGTAGGCTTGTCACGGCGCGCAGTGCAAGATAGCTAGCACCATCGTGAGTGTCGTGCTGAAAATGCCACTGCGGATCTAATGTAGATATTCATGATATTTTTATATAAAAATTTCTTTACAACACCCGCGAAGGTAGCTATGTTTCCATTTATATTTATTATAAACCAATTTATTCGTAAGCAATTATCTTTTTTTTACGTTTTTTTTTCTGTTTCTTACTATTCCTTAATTAGCACACAAACCAGTTTTTATCGTCCAGTAATTATTTGGTAATAAATTTTTAATTTGCAAAAAAAAGTACTAGAAATTTTTAATCACTCATAGATTTTTTAAAAATTAAAATTTTCAAAAACCGTATTAATTTTAACCTATTAATTTTAACCTAATAACGTATTAATTTTAACCTATTAATTTTAACCTAATAACGTATTAATTTTAACCTATAAAGCTGCCAAAATATTTTGTATTAGTTATCGTTCTCGAGAAAGAATTTTAGGTCAGCTGATTTTTTTAATATGTTGTTTTCCTTTCTCTACAGGTAATAATCCAAGGTTTTAAAACATTTAAAGAAACCTAAATTTTAATTTCTTGTCTTCTGAATAGATTTACCAAACATATTTTTTATTGCCAAACACTTTTATCATTGCTAATTATACAGTCGTCCCCGTTCTAACTTCTCAACCGTTCGCTATATTTTGATAAAATCTAATATATGATCAAGGTCTGATTTTTGACATATCAGTGACAGCTCTAAATGTCAGACCACAGCCGGGCGCCAATGCAACCGCTACCGCCAGCCAAACAGCCGAGGATCTACCCAAGAGGGGAGAACAACATAGTAATGGGAATCCATTAACTCGCGATTCTTAGGTACTTAGAAAAACACAAATTTTACATGACAGGCAATACGGATTTCGTCTCAAAGGATCTACAGCAGATCTTCTTTCCTTCGTTTTACACAACTGGAACAAGTCTCTTAAGTTTCTAGGTGAGTCCCAGATCGTTGCTCTTGATATATCTAAAGTTTTCGACCAAGTCTGGCGCATGACGCACTTCTTAATAAACTTCCCTCCTACGGTCTTCCAACTAAACTCTGCTCTTGGCTCTCCAGTTATCTTTCTAATCGACGTATATCAGTTATTGTTGATGGCCACTCTTCAAGCTTTCACAGAAATTAATGCTGGAGTGCCACAGGGTTCAGTACTAGCACCAACTTTGTTTCTTCTTCACATCAACGACCTTCTTTCTTCCACAACCAATCCCATTCATAGTTATGCTGACGATAGTACCCTTCACTCCACTTTTCAGGTTCCCAAACCAATCTCTCAACCCGACTTGGAAAGCAAACGCAGGGCGATGCAGATATCTCTTTCACAGGATCTCAATTTGATATTGGATTGGGGCGCCAAAAATCTCGTTCAATTTAATGCATCCAAAACACAATCATGTTCCTTGTCGCGAAAAATCATCAAACACTCATCCTTTGCTTATGAGTGGCCAGGTTTTGCAGAGCGGGGACACATTTAACCTTGTGGGCGTCACATTTGAGAATAACCTTAACTGGCATAAACACATTGTATCTTATAGCCACCGCGGCTTCAAAAAGCTTGGATTTCTTTTCCGAGCCAAAAAGTATTTTTCTCCTTCCAATTTATACACTTTGTATGTGTCCCAAATTCGACCCTCTCTGGAATATTGTTCTCATGTCTGGGGAATGGCATCCCCTACAACCCTCAGCATTCTTGATGCCATTCAAAGAAGGGCTGTTCGTCTTATTAATGATCCTTTACTTACTCAAAGACTTCCTTCTCTTGCCCATCGTCGAGCTGTGGGAGATCTATCGCTCTTCTATAGATACTTTTACGGCTTCTGCTCCGACGAATTATCCAGTATAGTCCCTCCTCTTGCAGTTCCCAACAGAGAAACTCTGTGGTGCCGCGCGTATGCGCAATATCAAAAAACCAGCCAACCTAAAATTCTTGTGTTCACGACGTTGCTACCTCCCGGACTATTATTTTAAAGTGGAATATTCGATTTTTAGTGGTTCGCTTAAGAAATTTTGCCTCTTAAATATTTAGATATTTAAAAACTTTCACAGATCCAAGGAGGCTATTATGAACATTTTCTTCTGCCAAATAGTCTCCAGTCTGACTCCGAACATGATTATGTTTTTGATGTATAAAACTGGTCACAATTTATGGCGTCTCAATCCACCTATAAATAACAAAAAATAATATGAAAGACTTGCCGACATTTCTTAGAAGGAAATCCTTTTTATGCTCGAACTAAAAGCTATAAAATCACATGAAAATTCCTTGGCGCGTTAGAAACTCCCTCCTCCGTCGCATTCTTTCCGGAGGCGGAACGTGGCGGTTAGTGCCTGGGGTATGAATAATGAATAAAGTTATCGTTTAGTTCATATTTTTGATGGGGTACGGCAGGGCGAAATGAAATTTGCATTCGTAAAAGATATGGCGAGATCAAAGCGTGTTCTCCGCCCCCGCCGCCCGCGCGCATGCATACGCACCGCCACTTTTCAACCCCTTTCTTCTCCCTCTCGATCTAATTCGCTCGGCCAATTTTACGTTTGCTTTTTTGTTGACTTTTGTTTTTGGATATATTATTATCTGAAAGGATAATTTACACGTTTTCTTTTGCATTAAGAAGAAGATAGTAAATATTTACCGATAAGAAGGGGTTGATTGACTTTTTAAATTTGGATGTGGACATTTTAGTGGAGTATACCTAACCTTTTATTAACTTGGGTTGTAACTATCTATCTATCTATCTATGTAACGGAATCTTTGAGCCTAATTTTAACCAACTTCCAGCTATTCGATTTCTTTGAAACTTTGCACACGTGTCAAGGACCGATGAAGATGCAATAATTTAAAAACAGTATCCCGTTATCTTTTTTGAATCGCCAGGAAAAAAATTCCATTATATTATAAAAACAACACCTAGGATGCCATCTGTTGGCAACATTTCAAACTTTGCTATTAAATGAAGAAGAAATTTTTTAGTTTTTACACAATTTGGTTAGTTGCACCATGGGTGTTCAATTTTTATGAACAATAAAAATATAGGGTTAGTTGCACCATTACTTCAAGGATTCCATAATAAAAATTACATTATGTGTAATGTATACATAATACATAATGTGCAATTAATAAAAATTAACATTCTTTTTTGGATCGCCAGGAAAAAAATTTTCCTTTATATTATAAAAATATAAAAACAACACCTAGGTTGCCACCTGTTGGCAACATTTCAAACTTTGCTATTAAATGAAGAAGAAATTTTTAGTGGGTTGCAATATATTGGCAACGGTCCAAACATTGCCTGGATTGCCATCTGTTGGCAAAATTTCAAACTTTGCTACTTAATGAAGAAGAAATTTTTTAGTGAGTTGCAATCTGTTGGAAAAATTTTAAAATTTGCCACTCTTGTTCATTAAAAAAATTTTTTCGCCATTTTGTCAAGAGTAGCAGAAACTAAAAAATGAAAAATAATTAATAGTTTAAAAACTAAAAAACACGCTTTTATATGCAACCGAACTAAAAATTAGAAAATAATTTTTCATTAAAAAAATATTGTCATTTCATAGTAAAAAGCGTGGGGTGATAAATATATTAAATGTTATAATTATTATATTTGCAAATATCTATGATGGAAAAGTTATGAAAAATAGTAAAATGCACCCCACGCTTTTTACTATGAAATGACAATATTTTTTTAATGAAAAATTATTTTCTAATTTTTAGTTCGGTTGCATATAAAAGCGTGTTTTTTTAGTTTTTTTAAACATCATTCCTCCTCAATTCCAACGATATCGTACTCTTAGAGAAGATCTGTATTGCCTAGCCAGTCTCCTCGTTGACATTCCAATCTGGTTTTTGCTCTTCTCACAAATCTCTCTGACCTCTGTGCGGTAAATGCACGTGGTCTTGCCCACTTTGGGAGATTCAGACATGGTATTCCCTGCTCGCACTCCGCTATTGTTCTATAAATGGTTCTGCGTGAAATGTTTTCATTCTGGAATATTCGACAAATTTCAGCTTTGGGTATCCGCCCAACTAACTTGTAGATACTTTTCTTATTTCTAATTTATACGACATCTTAAAGCGAAAACTTCAAAATAAATAAATCTCAACTGACAGTAAATAAAGTAAATAAACTTTTGTTTTCAAAGGCAACTTGATATTATTTTGTTTTTGTTAAAATTAAAGACAATGTGCCAAAACTTTTAGGACATACGTTACAATGTGTCTAGGTAAGTTGACGACATATGGGAAACATTTTTATTATTCATTTTACAAAAAAATGTTTTCCATTAGACGGTTTTACTTTATTTTACCTGTTTATTAAACGGATTTTACCTCACTTGACCTGTTTATTTATTTGTTTGTTATTTATTTGGGTCAAATTTACTAATTGGAATTTGACCCCTTGCAGACGACCGATCGATCTGAAATTTGGTACACACTCTTAATCTTGATGACAATACAATATAATACATTCTTTATGATTGTAAATCCAAGATGGCCGCTGATACAAAATAGCGGATTACATATTACTTCACTACAACCTCAACATGGGTATACCTTTAGCTATTGCTTATACAGTACATACATACCGGGTGATGCATCGCCGGGCGGGACATAGGAAATCCCATGTAATTTTTAATGGGGTCAATTATTGGCTCCCATAATTATTTTAGAGAAAAATTCTAATGAAGTTTATTGAAGAGCATGCAAATCTTCGTCCATGGTAAAAACTTTAGATTTTTCGGTTAACCCGTTTGCTAGTTAGATGCTAATATATTTTTAAAATTGTTACATTATTATCGCCTCATATTTATGAACAACAATAAAAATACCAGTTAGCGTGAAATAACGTTGTCATTTTGAAATTTAATGGTTTATTATTATCAAAAAATCGTAGAGCGAAAAGATTAACCATGAGTTATACTACTGAAGAAAAAGTATTGATGATTAAATGGTACTATCAAGGAAATAGTTACCAAAGGTGTCAGACAGTCGATAGGACTATCAAATAATTATAAGGGCTTGATAGGTAGAATAGAACTCACTATAAAAAAATAAGATCCAAGATGGCCGTCGCCACAAAATGGTGGATTACATATTTTTTCCACAACTACCTCAATATAAGTATCAAATGAAAGGGCTTGATTTATTAGAATAGAGCTTACTATGATAAAGCTAAAATCCAAGATGGCTTTCGCCACAAAATGGTGGATTAAATATTTATTTTGCAACTACCTTAATATTAAATCTGTTGGTCAGTTCTGGTTTGTTATAGTAAGGCATTAAATAAACTCAATTGAATGAAAAGTATTAACTAACAACAAAACTAAAAACTTAAAAATAAATTATTTAAAAAGAAATTATGTTAAACGGTTTTATTACAATAAAAATGATGAAAGTTATGTACTAAAAGCTAAAAAATAATTTAGTTAGTCCTAGCTACCAGATCGCACCAATCTCCTCATCAATGTGGGGTATTAATCAGACTAATATAAAATCGTTGGGCACGTGAAATTTCTATCATAATATCTACTCTGTATGCGGCCAACGATTTTATGGATGGTATTTATTTGGGTACGCGCCAAAATAAAATTAAAAGTACTAAAAACCAAAAAAAATTAAACAAGTAAAAGATAATTAAAAATCGACGTTTCGGTGGCAAATCTGCCACCGTTGTCAAGATAAATGGAATAAAAATAATAAAAATAAAAATTTACTATTATTTACGTTTTAAAACTTAAAATTTTTATGTTTTTTAGGATATTTTGAAATCTTTGACATTAAATGTCAAAATATGTTTGTTTGATTATAGTGTCATAGTGACATAGATAACTGGTTGCTGGTGTATTGATTGTTTATTTTACAAAAAGGTGAATAGTTAGTTAATTTTTAGTCTTCCTGAAGATACTTCAGTATCAAGCAAAGGTAACCAAGTGTTATTTAAATTAACTGAAATTGATGCTACACAATTATCTTTATTTAATAATATATACGCACTTTCTTTGATTTTGTGTTTTTAGAACAAATTTCCTTTGCTAAAATGCTCGAAGCATCCCAGTTTATTCTATGATTGTTATCAAATGCCTGTTGGCAGATTTTTGATTTATGAAATTCTGTGTTTTTAATGTATGATCTGTGTTCTTTTATGCGTTTGGCTAATGGTCTACAAGTTTCACCTATATAAAACTTATTGCATTCGCAAGGTATTTTATAAATGACATTTTTGTAAAAAGAACACAGATCACACCTTAAAAACACAGAATTTCATAAATCAAAATCTGCAACACGCATTTGATAACAATCATAAAATAAACTGATGCTTCGAGCATTTTAGCGAAGAAACTTGTTCTAAAACGCAAAATCAAAGAAAGTGCGTATATAATATTAAATAAAGATAATTGTGTAGCATCAATTTCAGTTAATTTAATAACACTTGGTTACCTTTGCTTGATACTGAAGTATAATAATAATAATAATAAATGTCTTTATTTCTGAATTTTCATATCTTACATAAACAAACAATAATACAAAGAAAAATATATTAAATTCAGAAAAGGCGGAGTCCAGATGAGGCATCCTGGAATGCCTCCCTGATCAAACTCAACCCTTTAAAATATTATAATTAAGTATAGTTAAAAACATAAACAAAGGTAATGTACTACAATATTAAATAAAATAAACCAAAATAGAAAAAAAAGAAACCTTACTAATAAAAGTAACTAATGGAGAAAATATATTTTCTGTTTCCCACTCAAAATATCCATTTAACAAGGTTATTGTCGCTTACTAATAATATATTTTATGTAATGTGTTTTAAAGGCAGATTGTGAAAGAGATTTTAAATTTTGCGGCAGAGAGTTATAAAATTTGGCAATATTGTATGAAAAACTACGCTCAAATATTGCGGTTCGATGATATGGTGGTGTTATTTTACCTCTAAATCTAATATTAATATTATGTACATGAGTCCTAAAAACAATACGCTTATAAAGATATGATGGACGTTTAGAAAAGATAATTTTATAAAAAAGCATGCCTGATGCAACTCCCTCCTCTCTTCCATGTTCAACCAATCGGACTGTACTAGAGTGTGTGAGATACGCTGATACTTTCTTATACCATGAATGAGTCTTAAGCAAGAGTTTTGCACAAGTTGAATTCTACGTTTATCCATAGCTGTTAGACAATTTCCATAAACAACATCTCCATGGTTAAACAAGGAGAGTACAAGAGAGCTACATAATAAAGTTTTTATGGATCTTGACAAGAAATGACGATTTTGATAAAGAATTTTCAATCTTACAAATGCTTTCTGAATACAACTCGACACATGCGCACTAAATCTAAGGGAACTGTCAAAAATTACACCTAAATTACGAACGTTATCTTTTACTGGCAAAACAGTATTGTCTACTTCTACATTGATTAAATCTTTTACAGAGACTACATCTGAGGTTCGGCCAAACACCATTACACAGCATTTTTTGGATTTAACAAGAGAGAATGTTCTAATGACAATTTCTCTAATAAATTTAGTTCTTTACTTAAGGTGTTACAGCCTTCGGCTGCGTGGGCTCGATCAAACGATAAATACACTTGCGTATCGTCAGCGTAATATTGAGCAGAACATCTTTCTAAAGCATTTGAGAGAAATGCAGTATAAATGGCATATAAAAGTGGTGACAAAGCAGAGCCTTGTGGTATCTTCAGGAAGACTAAAAATTATCTAACTATTCACCTTTTTTGTAAAATAAACAATCAATACACCAGCAACAAGTTATCTATGTCACTATGACATTATAACCAAACAAACATATTTTGACATTTAATGTTAAAGATTTCAAAATATCCTAAAAAAACATACAAATTTTAAATTTTAAAACCTAAATAGTAGTAAATTTTTATTTTTATTATTTTTATTCCATTTATCTTGACAACGGTGGCAGATTTGCTACCAAAACGTCGATTTTTAATTATCTTTTTACTTGTTTAAATTTTTTTGGTTTTTAGTACTTTTAATTTTATTTTGGCG
This sequence comes from Listronotus bonariensis, assembly GCA_014170235.1. NCBI lineage: Eukaryota > Metazoa > Arthropoda > Insecta > Coleoptera > Curculionidae > Listronotus > Listronotus bonariensis. The sequence continues at coordinate 37,056 of JACEGR010003702.1, forward strand.
TGTACCCAAATAAATACCATTCATAAAATGAATCCGCCAAACTACAGAACATATCTTCAATTCAACGATTTTATAATTTATCCGATAAATACCCCAGATTGAGAGGAAGATTAGTACGATCTGATAGCTAGGACTCACTAAATTATTTTTTAGCTTTTAGTTTATAACCTTCATCATTTTTAACACGCTTTTATTAACTTGGGTTGTAACTATCTATCTATCTATCAATCTATCAATCTGGCTGGCTATGTAACGGAATCTTTGAGCCTAATTTTAACCAACTTCCAGCTATTCGATTTCTTTGAAACTTTGCACACGTATTAAGGAAACATGACAATGCAATAATCTGCAAACAGTATCCCGTTATCTTTTTTTGGATCGCCAGGAAAAAAATTCCATTATATTATAAAAACAACACCTAGGATGCCATCTGTTGGCAACATTTCAAACTTTGCTATTAAATGAAGAAGAAATTTTTTAGTTTTTACACAATTTGGTTAGTTGCACCATTGGTGTTCAATTTTTATGAACAATAAAAATATAGGGTTAGTTGCACCATTGGTGTTCAATTTTTATGAACAATAACAGTTAATAAATGCCGTTAACACGCTTTTTTATTAACTTGGGTTGTAACTATCTGGCTATGTAACGGAATCTTTGAGCCTAATTTTAACCAACTTCCAGCTATTCGATTTCTTTGAAACTTTGCACACGTATTAAGGAAACATGACAATGCAATAATCTGCAAACAGTATCCCGTTATCTTTTTTGGATCGCCAGGAAAAAAAATTCCATTATATTATAAAAACAACACCTAGGTTGCCATCTGTTGGCAACATTTCAAACTTTGCTATTAAATGAAGAAGACATTTTTAGTGGGTTGCAATATATTGGCAACGGTCCAAACATTGCCTGGATTGCCATCTGTTGGCAAAATTTCAAACTTTGCTACTTAATGAAGAAGAAATTTTTAGTGAGTTGCAATCTGTTGGAAAAATTTTAAAATTTGCCACTCTTGTTCATTAAAAAAATTTTCGCCATTTTGTCAAGAGTAGCAGAAACTAAAAAATGAAAAATAATTAATAGTTTAAAAAACTAAAAAACACGCTTTTATTACTTTACTAATACTAACCGAACTAAAAATTAGAAAATATTTTTTCATTAAAAAAATATTGTCATTTCATAGTAAAAAGCGTGGGGTGATAAATATATTAAATGTTATAATTATTATATTTGCAAATATCTATGATGGAAAAGTTATGAAAAAATAGTAAAATGCACCCCACGCTTTTTACTATGAAATGACAATATTTTTTTAATGAAAAATTATTTTCTAATTTTTAGTTCGGTTGCATATAAAAGCGTGTTTTTTTAGTTTTTTAAACTATTAATTATTATTGTAATAAAACCGTTTAACATAAGAAAAATTACATAATTTAATTATTTGTTATTTATTGGGCCAATAATGTTACCTTTGCTCAAGAGGAAAGTACTTGTATGTGTATATTTTAAATATGTAATTTTGTTTATTTGCAAGAAAAAGTTTTTTCTATAATAGCTTTTCCCAGATCCAGAGGTATAATACACAATTTGATTGCATATGATAAACCTTTTGTTTGCGCATCATGTTAAAGTCTTAACAAAGCGCGAATCATATATCGGTCAATAGTGCACATTAGTTTTAGTAAATATTATTAATCGGATTTTGATGAAACAACTCCAGACAAGTTGTGTTTTTCAAAAAATTTACGCATGAATTTGCAAAACTTGATTCTGAGAGGGGCAGAAGCTGCCGATAATAAACCAATTTTTAATGGTAAACTTCATTTTTAACACGCTTTTATTAGCTAGGATTGTATGTATGTATGTATGTATGTAACGGAATTTTTAAGCTTAATTTTCACCAACTTCCAGCGATTCGATTTCTTTGAAACTTTGCACACGTATCAAGGACCAATGACAATGCAATAATCTGCAAACAGTATCTCGTTATGCTGATTAGGATCGCCAGGATAAATAAATTCCTTTATAGATTTTCTGTAGGAGAGTAACAGAGAAAGAGCTAGTGCGCGATCTGCGCATGCGTGCAGTTTCGGACGTACTCTCAGCATAAGGCTGACAGAAACTTGTTCGGAGTAGTTACGTTCTAAAACAGTGAAGCTTTAAATGAAATGATTAGATTACGAAATAGTTCGTGAAACATTTCAGTATCACATGTCCGCAGAAAACTAACTGATATATCAAACTAAAAAATGAAAAATAAATAATAGTTTAAAAAACTTAAAAAAACACGCTTTTATATGCAACCGAACTAAAAATTAGAAAATAATTTTTCATTACAAAAAAGTTTGTATTACAGTAATAAAAGGTCAAACAATGAATCATAATTATATACCTTAAAATAGAATTATAATAAAATTTAAGATAATCCCCTTCTAATTTATACACTTTGTATGTGTCCTAAATCCGACCTCCCTTGGAATATTGTTCTCATATCTGGGGCATGGCGTCCCCCACAACCCTAAGCATTCTGGATTCTATTCAAAGAAGAGCTATTCGTCTCATTAATGATCCTTCACTTACAGAAAGGCTTCATTCTCTTGCCCATCGTCGGGCTGTGGGGAATCTATCGCTTTTTTATAGGTACTTCCATGGCTTCTGCTCTGAAGAATTGTCCAGTATTGTTCCTCCACTCACGGTTCCCAACAGAGAAACCCGTGGTTCCGCGCGTATGCATCCCTATACGGTCCAACTGGACAGGCCCCAAACTTCCCACTTTGTGCGTTCTTTTATCCCTAGAGTTTCTAGAATGTGGAACCTGCTGCCCGCGGAGGTCTTTCTTTCCCCCAAATCTTCAAGTATTTAAGTCCCGTGTCAACAAACTCCCTCTTGCCCTACTTAAGACACCCACGGTACGTTTTAGTATTTAGGCTTTTTAGTCTTCGTGGTTTGTCCAAAGATAAAAAAAAATAAAAAGAAAATTTTAAACCCTTTAAGGTTAGGTCTCACTTGACCCCTTTTTCCATTTGAACTTTTTGACATTTGTGTTGGTGCGGGAGGGGGATAACCCTGACCAAATGAATTTTGACATAAAAATGTGTTCCCTCACAGCCTTCTTAAACTCTAAGCCGTAAAGGAGAAATCTGGCAACACATCACAGTAGGAATGTCAAGTAATGCTTAGAAGTAAACAGAAACAAGTTTAAACGATTGCTTAAAAGGTTTTTCTGTTTTTAAAAGTTAAATCGTAGCGTGTATTTATTATATAAATAAAAAAAATAGGACCAGTGTCAATATGTCAATCGTTGTTTTTACGTTTAAATGTGCGCATATAGTTGGTGCGTACGGTGTACATTAGGGCACGAAAGGGTTGCGTTTCGAGCTACAAAACGAATTACCCAAGTTATATTAAAACGGGGTTATCAAACAACATTTTTATTTCCCATAAACGATGAAATTAGGAAAGCCTGGTTGTGCGCTATTGACCGGATAAGTGTTTTTTATTAAAAGTTAAAGTAGTACCTATACGGTAAATGGACAAATATATTTTACGGGCTACTAATTAACTAAGTGTGTTTTTAAAAAATTGGTTTTATTTGATATCATTAGTGTGTATAGTGCACCAAAAACAATTATTTACCCCAAGCAATATCCCAAGGACTATATTAACTAATGCGCACAAATACCCTGGTAAGTTCACCAAAAATATTATTTATATATTTTGGAATTATAGCAGAATATTCAAGGCAAAGATAAAAAGACGAGAGTTTTAATTTACTTGATGTCAAACTGACTTTTATTTTCAGAACTGGTTTTACTATTATTTTAAATACAAGGTTACTAAAAACTAAAATCTCAACAGCCCCTCTATTTAAAATAAACTAAACCTTGCTTCTTCGCACACATTTTGGTCTTGACCTTGTCCACTGCTTTCGTCAACGAGTCTGCAACTTGCTTATCTGTTTGAACATATTTTAATTCAATTTTCTTTTCTTGAATTTTTCTCTCAAGAAATTGTGCCTCACATCTATATGTTTAGTCCGAGCATGATAAGCACCATTATTTGCAAGATGCTGTGCTCCTTGATTGTCGATGTATAGAGTAGTGGGTCGCGTGCAGTGTCCCAACTCCTCAGTTAAGCTTCTAAGCCATAAAGCTTCTTGGGCTGCCATTGACATAGCCATGTACTCGCTCTCGGTTGTAGATAAAGCAACTGTGACTTGTCGCTTGGTTGCCCACGAAATCGCTGTTCCATTTTTCAGGAAAACATATCCAGTTGTGGATTTTCTTTCATCAACATCTCCTGCCCAGTCTGCATCAGCATATCCAATAACTTCACTTTTCTTACAGTCTGAGCCATCAAATTCTAACTTGTATAAAATTGTTCCTTTCAGATATCGCAAAATTCGTTTAACTGCACACCAATGAATTGGACCTGGATTATTGGAAAACCTGCTTACATTGTTAACAGCAAAAGAAATATCAGGTCTTGTGATCTGTGCAGCAAACAGTAAGCTTCCAACTACTTCTTGGTAAGGAATTTTCGACATTTTCTCAATTTCTTCTTCTGTCTTGGGTGCCATATCCTTGGAAAGTCTTTCTCCAATTAAAATTGGCGTGTCAACAGATTTACAATTCCACATGTCAAATTTCTTCAAGGTATTTTCAATGTATCGACTTTGGTCTAGCCAAATTTTCTTTTCTTTTCTGTTTCTTGTTATTTGCATCCCCAATACAAATCTGGCTTCTCCAATATCTTTCATCTTGAAGTGTGACATAAGCTGTGTTTTTAGATTATTCTTCATAACACAGTCATTTGAAAAAATAATTATATCATCTACCCAAATTGCTACTATCAAAATACTTGTTTGATTAATTTTGAAGTAAACACATAAATCAATTCTTGACTGAATCAAACCACATTTTTTAAGCATTCATCCAACTTTAGATTCCAAACTCTGCTTGCTTGTTTCAACCCATAAAGTGATTTTTGAAGCTTGCAAATTTTGTTTGACTTGCAGAATCCTTCTGGTTGTACCATATATACTTCCTCTGTTAGATCACCTTGCAAGAAAGCCGTTACAGCATCGAGCTGATCGATTTCTAAGTCGTATTCTGCGGCCACTGCCAACAAGTATCTAATTGAAGTATAGCGAACAACTGGAGAATAGGTTTCTTGATAATCAATTCCTTTCTTCTGATGGCAACCTTTAATGACCAGTCTTGCCTTGTGTTTTACGATGTTGCCACTTGCATCCTTTTTTGTTTTGAATACCCATTTGTTATTTAAAGGCTTTCTGTCACCAGAATATTCTACTAACTCCCACGTTTGATTGTCAAGCAGAGCAGAATATTCTTCCTTCATGGCTGCATGCCATAGGTCACTGTCAGGTCTGCTAAGAGCTTCTTCAATGGTCACTGGATCTGCCTCATCAACCATAGTTACAAAACTGACATCATAGTCTTCTAAACTTCTCGGAGCTCTTCTTTCTCTCTCACTTCTGCGTAGAGTTTGTGTAATTTGGTTTAATGAAGATGGTTGAATTAAATCGGGAGAGTCAAAATCTGTATTGGTCAGATCATCGTGGTCAAAATCGGGTGTTTGAAAATCAGGTTCTATCTGAGGAATAACTTCGTCTAACGCAGTTTCAGGCGCACTCGTGAGAGTCGACGATGCTTCTCCTTGAACTTCTATAACGCTTATACTAGGTTCAGCTGTTACTGCTACTTCAAATTGTTCTTCTGGAAATGTAAAAAATGTTTTTCTTTTCTTTTTTGATCTTTTTCTAACAGTAAACTGCCTTTTTCGTTTTCAAAAAATGTTACATCTCTAGCAATAAGTACTTCTTTCTTTATAAGGTCAAATAGTCGATAAGCTTTGCTCTCTGTGCTATAACCAATCATAATACATGGCATTGTTTTTCTGTCCAACTTTTTGCGTTTTTCTTTTGGAATGTGAGTATGTGCTTTACAACCAAAAATACGGAGCCCTCTAGCTTGGGCTTTACCCCACTCCATGCTTCTTCTGGCGTTTTTTCATCCAAACATTTCGTCGGTGATCGATTTAGAAGATACACAGCCGTGTTCGCTGCTTCTGCCCAAAAAATGTTGGGTAATTCTGAATCGATTAACATGCATCTGGCTTTCTCAATAATTGTCCGGTTCAAACGCTCAGCTTTTCCGTTCTGTTCTGCTGTGTACGGTACTGTCCGCTGATGTATGATACCATTGCTTCTCAAAAAATTTTCAAACGGTTTATTAACGTACTCACGACCATTATCAGTACGTAAGATTTTTATTGTTTTTCCTGTTTGATTTTCTACCAGTTTCTTGAAAGTTTTAAACTTTTCGAACGCCTCACTTTTGGATTTCAAAAAATACGCAAACGTTTTGTGACTGTAATCATCGAGAAAAGTTATCATATAGCGTGAATCTACTAAACTTTTAGATTCAATTGGTCCACATAAGTCTGAGTGAATCAATTCTAGCACTCCTCTGCTATGCGAGTCGCTCTCCTTAAATGGCAATCAGTGGCCTTTTCCTTTGAACACAGATTTCACACTTTGAAATTAATTGTTCATCAAATTTGACATCTGAGACCATACCATTTTTCAATTTGTTCAAGCTCCCATAGTTTAAGTGTCCTAGACGACGGTGCCAAATCATTTTTGAATTGCTTGTGGAGACATGACATGCTAGTTCATTTGTACGTACTAAGTCCAGTTGAAATAAATCGTTTTTGAGTGCCGGTCGCAATTAGATGCTGCTGCGAATCATAAATTTTACAACCTGTAGATTTGAAAACAACTGAAAGATTTCTTTTAACCATTTGACTCACCGATAGTAAGTTGACCTTTAAGTCTGGAACGTAGACTGTGTTCTGAGCCTCAAGAAAAACTGTATCAGAAACTGCAATTTTACTGTACCAATTTTAGGTGCTGACATAAACTGGTTATTTGCAGTGTACATAAACCACGTATTTTTAGCGTTTATACTGTTTCTGAAGATACTGATAACGCAGAATAACATGCCATACCTTTATTATCAGTGTGCTTATCACAATCCTTGGCAAAATGTCCGTATTTGGTACATTGGAAACAACGTACTGACCTACTATTTCGGCTTTTAACATTTGCATTTTCTTTTGAATGGTTCGGATGGTTTTTCTTAAATTTTCTACTGTAGTACGCTTCTTGCTTTGTCCCTTCTGGTTTGACATCCTGAAGTAATTTCAATTTGATGCTGTCACCTGTCACTGCAACACCACTGCTCTCGATTCCCATGATCATCGGTCGGTATTCATCTGGTAAACCAGCAAGAAGAATCACACCAATCCATTCTTCACTAACGGTGAATCCGATTTCAGAGAGTTTGTGTGCGGTACTGATTATTTTATTGACATACTCCTCAACTGAGTCTTCTAACTTGGTGGTAATTAATGTACGTAAAAGTCCTACCTTCCTGGTCAGTCCTTTGTCCTCAAAAGCTTTGATCAAGTTATCCCAAACTTCTTTTGCAGTTTTGGCTGACTGGACATGCACGTAATTAACCGTTTCCAGGAGTAAAATAATCTTACTTTTTGCTTTCGATACCTTCTTTTCATCCGTTTCGGTGCCCAATACACAGTTCCAAAGTTCTTCATGTTCCAAATAAGTTTTTACCGTGAATTTCCATGAATCAAAATTTTCTCTTCCCTTCAATTTTTCTATGGACGGAATTCCGGTCGACATGATGACTTACTAGCGTTACTCTGGGCCCATAACCTTTTGGAATTATAGCAGAATATTCAAGGCAAAGATAAAAAGACGAGAGTTTTAATTTACTTGATGTCAAACTGACTTTTATTTTCAGAACTGGTTTTACTATTATTTTAAATACAAGGTTACTAAAAACTAAAATCTCAACAATATAGATATTCTGAAAGTTATTTACCTAAGGCGGTTTTAGGGTAAATATAGTGGAAAACCAAATTTAATGCGTTTATTATTTTAAAGCGCATCTTATGTAATACGAATTAAGCTTTATATTTATAACTAAACACACATACTTTCAATTCATTTTAAGTATTGCAAATATTACTAAATAAAAAATGTTTAGTTAAATTTTAAAAAGCTACATTGGTCTTTTCGCAAAAAATGCATAAAGAGAGGTGAGAAAATCCTAACAACTTGAAATTTTCAAATCCTTACCAACAAATTTGTATATGGCAAAAAGTTCCTGATAAGTTTGGCAGACACATTATTGCTTTTTAGGGCAACTATAGTATTTAAAATTATACCTACATGTTGTCTAAAATATCCTAAAAAATATTAATACCTATATTTTGTTTAAAACACTTAAAAAATTAATTATATTTAGCATGTAATCTATTAGGAAATCATTTCAATATTCCTACTGTACAGTGTTGTTTGCAACGTTGCCTTTCTTACTTCACGGCTCAGAGTTTAAGAAGGCTGTGGTTCCCTCAAAATTAAAATCGACGTATTTCAGAGTGTAACGAATAACGGAATTACAGGGAGTCGTTTTAGTTGGAATGCATTGTATATGTATTTTTATTAGTATAATCTGCCCTTAAATTTTCTTAACAACATTCTGTGACATCCTGTAGAGTAGTATAGAGTAAATTAAGCAAAATATTTCAATCTTTTTCTGGGATTGTAAATTTTAACAAAGTTTCCATTGTTTTCGTATATACCAATTTCCCGATAAATATATGTTTTTCCATTTTTGCCGAAATTCAATGTGAAATACATTTCCAATGAATAATATATTTGTTGCCTTCCAGGCACCGAAAGTTACATCTTTTCATTTGAAATGCATCGATATAAAACACAATAGATGTTAAGGTACAGATAGGAATTTTAGATTTTCTTTATTGATACTTGTATGTTATTTTTGCTGATTGAAAAATGGAAGTAGATATGAGTAAAGCATGTTTCCTTTATCTGTATTTGGAGATTAGGCTGTTATATTTTCTACAAATAGATGATAAAAATATAATTAAATTTGTTTTGTTTGTGTGCAACAAAACACAGGCTATATTAATAAAGTCCAAGAATCTCTAGCCAATGCTCACCTCTACAACTTTATTATTTTTTAAAATATTTAATTATTGTTCTATTATTTTTCTATCTACAGCGGTTGGCTAAAAATTTGGAAGATATAATATACGTTACACATGAAAATACCAGTGGCAAACAGTAAATTTTGTTTTCATACACTTTGTATGTGTCCCAAATCCGACCACCCTTGGAATATTGTTCTCATATCTGGTAATCGCCCACAACCTTAAGCATTCTTTGATTCCATTCAAAGAAGAGCTGTTTGCCTCATTAATGATCCTTCATTTACAGAAAGGCTTCCCTTCCTTGCCCGTCGTCGGACTGTGGGGAATTTATGGCTTTTTAAGACGCTTTTATTAGCTTGGGTTGTATGTATGTATGTAACGGAATCTTTAAGCGCTTAATTTTCACCAACTTCCACCGATTCGATTTCTTTGAAACTTTGCACACGTACCAAGGACCCATGACAATGCAATAATTTGCAAACAGTATCCCGTTATCCCGATTAGAGTCGCCAGGATAAATACATTTCTTTATAGATTTTCTGTAGGAGAGTAACAGAGAAAGAGCTAGTGCGCGATCTGCGTATGCGTGCAGTTTCGGACGTACTCTCAGCATAAGGCTGACAGAAACTTGTTCGGAGTAGTGGCGTTCTGAAACCCCCTGCAACAGTGAAGTTTTAAATGAAATGATTAGATTACGAAATAGTTCGTGAAACATTTCAATATCACATGTCCGCAGAAAACTAATTGATATATCGAACTAAAAATGAACAATAAATAATAGTTTAAAAAACTAAAAAAACACGCTTTTATATGCAACCGAACTAAAAATTAGAAAATAATTTTTCATTACAAAGAGTTTGTATTACAGTAATACAAGGTCAAACTAATTATATAACCTCAAAATAGAATTATAATAAAATTTAAGATAATGTATATGAAAAGATATGTAAAAGTATGCATCTCAAAAACCCGCCTTAAATTTTAAGTGGGGCTCATTAATAATAATAATAATATTAATAATAATAATAATAATATCCTTTATTTCCACAAATCATTGTTACAACGACAAAGAACACGTCACTACAGAATAAATAAAAAAATAGTTTAAATTTACATTCATTTAAAATCATTTGATTTGTTAAAAACAATTAAAATAAAACAAAAATACAGGTGGTGATAAAATCATTAACAGACATCACAATTAAAATATCTAGTAATAGTTGAACAGATTATGATTAATAATTAAGAAATTTCGTTAAATAGTTAAAAACAGTTAAAATGATACAAAAATACAGGTGGTAATAAAATCATTAACAGACATCACAATTAAAATATGTAGTAAACACTTTAACAGTCTATGATCAATAATCAAAATTAAAAGAGTAAAAACACTTATCCTGCAAGAACTGTATCACAGCCCTTCGAAATTTATCCTTGTTCTCTATTTCACACAAGGTAGCTGGCAAGGATTTATAAGCCTTGACAGCACGGTAATAAGGTCCTCTCTCAAAGAACGTTGAATTATGAGAAGGAATACTAAGATCACTCCTGCCTCTGGTGACAATTGTCATTGAGTTGGAATAAAAATCGGAGTTTACAGTGAATAACACTTCACAGTAGTTACTTCACAGTAGTTACTTTTCTTGCATAAAAATTTGAAACAACCAAAAAAAGGCTTCATTTAAAAAGACGGGTGTTAAAAGGAAATGGCCTGTTTTTCGGACAGTCTTTGACATACCTTCTTCTTGGGGGCCCCTTCAGCAAAACGCGCTGTGACATGAAAAAGAACGCAAAAAAGTGAAGCACATTTTTTTGTCCCCAACTTTTTTCCACAATACCATTTGGCGAGAAGGGGTCTGGCGGATATGAGGGCCTCTCAAAATGTATCTTGCCGAAATAAAATGTTGGTCTTGCGACGCCACTGATTTAAGTTTGTTAAAAATAACAAAATATTGGTTACTGGATAAAAGAAGTATTTTTTAACTCCTAACCATTCTGGCTGTGATAAGTATGTGTCCGCTGTTTTAGGGTGATTCCCAAAGCTTTATCCACTGTAGTGGCTGGTTTTATTCATAGATAACCTACATTTAGAACCGCAGTGTCAAGAAGATTTTTGGATTTTTACGACCTCGTGCAGTAAACAAATTGACGGGTGGATGAACATGCGCACTTAAAAGCCGTGGCAAAATACAAACACCGGCACCCCGTACCCTCCGTCCGCAGGTCGGACCGTGACGTTCATTAGCTACCGTACTCCGAACAGAAAACCAGGACGCCGTCGACAAATTCTTTCCGATTATGCGGATAGTCTGTTTGGGACCAGGTGCGTTTACCCTCGATTTGCCTGCTGCACAAACCCGTTTTTCGCCCATGAAATGTAACTTTTGGATCGAGCAGGTAAGAACATTGGCAATCCATCGAGATCAGTGGTTTTTATTAGGAGTATACATATTCCGAATACTTCATGATATTTCCATACTTAGCTGGCTAATTGCATCAAAGCAGCACCAAAAAAGAATATAAGATTACCGGGATTTAGATATCAAACATAACCTTTAAAAATTAGTAATTTTAGTAGTTCATACTAAGTACACGTTCGTTGGTTGTTTAAAAATATATATAACAAAATAGTTTTTAGCATCCCATTTTATAATTTAAACATTCAGTATGAGTTCTAATGACCTCAAAGCTTTTGCAATAAAATTATTTAACATTAACGCCATCAAATTTGGGAATTTTAAAACCAAAGTAGGTCTTATGACCCCGTTTATTGTGATTTAGAGTTATTGTGAGCTATCCTGATGTTATGGTAAGTAAAATTAAATTTGTTTAAAAGATAAATAAATGATGCCAAAAACTGAAAGAGTAACTTAATATTTAAGATTAGGGTAATTTTCTAGAAAATGGGAGCAACTCCGATTTTGACGAAATTTGGTATACGGGGTTTTTGGGGCGCTGATCACGAATCTGAAAGAATTATTTGGCGGAAACGTTTCGTTCTCGAGATATCCATCATCAAAGTTCAAATTTGAACTAAACATTTTCACTATATTCCCCCTTCTTTTTGCACACAATTCTTGATTTAAAGCTAAAGTGTCACACAATATTTGATTTTCACCTTTTAAAACCCCGTTTTTCTACGTTTTTACATTATTTTTGCATTAAACTGCATAGCTATACTTTGAATCATTTTAATCCCAGTTTGCCATGAAGCCCTATGTGTATGTATGGTTTGCCGGATTATCAAAGAAAAGCCACGCAATTTAATTCAAAAATAATGTAAAACGTGAAAAACGGGTTTTAAAAGGTGAAAATCAAATATGTGTGATCTAGCTTATATCAGAATTGTGTGCAAAGAGGGAATATAGTGAAATAAGGTTAGATTCAAATATCAGCTTTGATGATGGATATCTCAGAACAAGCGTTTCCGCCAAATAATGCTTTCGGATTCGTACAGCCACTAAAACCCCGTATACCAAATTTCGTCAAAATCGGAGTTGCTCCCATTTTCTAGAAAATTACCAGATTAGTTTACAACATCCGCCATGTTTATTATTAAAATATACAACTTGTTTATAAAAATTATAGAAAATGTTAGCAGACCTTCTTGTTGAGCAAATCCATGCACTAAAAGTGTTGACATAATATGTGGTGTGCCCTACACAGCCTTACCGATCGCCACTGCTGTCTCACTAAAAACAGGGCTTCCTATGGTTATGAGAAGAAAAGAAGCCAAAGACTACGGAACGAAAAAACTGATAGAAGGCGTTTTTAAAGAGGGAGATAAGTGCCTTATTGTTGAAGATGTGGTTACTTCTGGAAGCAGTATATTGGAAACTGTAAAAGATTTACAGAATGAAGGTAATTAAAACTAAGTAGATAAGCTTTTTTCTTTAAATTATGTAGATAATATACTGGTTTAATAAATTTCGCATCTAATTTTATTAACTTGCTTTTGGAATTTTTTTTGCTTATTCCAAATGTCTGTTTAAATGTAAGTAGGCTGTTATATAGCTATGCCTATTTACTAAGCCATTATTGCAAAATGTAAATTTGTTGGAAAAAAAAGCACAAAATTAAAAGATTTTGTATTATCTGCCACTATTTTTAAAATTCACAGAAAAAAAAATTAATTAGTTGCTTATAATGCTACTTCCAATAACACTTATTTCAGCTGAATGTGGTAATGATAACACTTGTGTTTTTACACAATCCTAATAACGCCTCTGGTCAGTTATGACGACATTCTGTGACCTATAACTCGTTTCTTCCATTATCCATAATCACTGTGTCAAATTTTTTAAAGCAACTATTAAAGTTATCAGATGGTTTCTCCTGGAATATTTTTCAGGATTAATTCTAGAATAAAGTAAACCATTTTTTCACATCCTAACAGTATTATATCATCTTGTTGTTGTAGAAGAAGGGTTTTTATTTAAGATCATTGAAATTTCTTTTAAACTGACTAATACACTAGTAATCAATAAATGGTCGTTGTTATTTTCTTAAGAAAAATATTAATGGCTGCTATGTCACAGCCAACTTTAATTTAAATAAACATTTGGACTAAAAATTTGTAAAAACAGATTTTCCTAAAAAAGCACAAAAGATAGGTATAGGCAACCTATACACAATTTGAAAGAGTATTTTATTTGTCATCATGTGACGTAAAAAATACAGGGTGTTCCATTTAAAATCAGAGATAATATATGGCTATTTGATTTTCTGAAAAATTAAAATTATTTTTTGATCACCCTGTACAATATTTGATCTTGATTTGACCTACGTATGATATGGCAGACTTTTTCTAATCTTGTTACACATTTTAAAGTTTAAATTGTTAAAAGTGTTAGAGTAAAATCAATTTAATTTTACCTCTGCATTTTTCAAAAAAATCAAATATCACAAAAACGAATAAAATTAGACACTTAGTACTATAAACAAACTTGAGTTATTTTTTAAAGTAGAATTTAAAACCGTCATAAATATAGGGTGTTCCATTTAAAAAAATATAACTTTGATACGTCACACTTTTTGAGACACCCTGTATAGATTAAAATAATTTTATACTGTGGCCTTATCCGACCTATATATGTTCCAGTATTTACTTTTTTAAAAACCCCATGGTTATCCAGCTACAGACCGTGTCGAATATGGTGGGCCACCATGTATTTTAAATTACTGTGAGATTCTTAGGTTTAAAGCTTGAGACTTAGTTTAATTTTATTTCTTTTATTAACTTTTATATTTATTAAAGATATAAATTGATATTTAAACTGTTTAAACCAGAAATATAAAATGTTTATTGTGAAAGTAAATTTACTTAAGAGTTAGTGTAATTTAATACTAGAATAACTAAATATTATTTTTACATTTATGTTTATTTTAAGTCTGATTATGTAATTATACAGGGTGTTTCCTAATTGTAGTAAGATAATTTAAGAGCATATTCCTGAGCTATTTTTATCAAAAAAGTTCATGTAAACATAAGTTCTTAAATTTTTCGTTCTCAAGATATAGGGTGTTAAAACTTTTCAATAAAATGTTTGGAAACCACTGAACTGGATTATGTTTTTACCTATCTTTTAGGTATTAAATGTCAGGATGCAGTGGTGCTTCTTAACAGGGAACAAGGAGGAGCGAAGATACTGGAAAATAATGGCATCAAAATGCATGCTTTGCTCACTCTAACTGAACTTATAGGGTATTTAATAGAAGCTAACTGTATTGATAAAGAGACAAGTAATAAAGTAAAAGAGTATCTTGCAGAAAATCAAGTTACTTCGGTGGTAACAAAGACACCTTCTGTTAGTAAGTATTAAGATCAGCAACATTTTTTGCTTTAAAAAAACTCCCAATGTTGCTGGAAAAGTCGCATTCAATTTTGTTTTTCCTCTTGTTCTAGTTCAATAAGTCTAACACTTAAATATTAACTATAAAGAGGATATTTAATAAATTACATTTTTTTAGATAGACTTAAAATGTCATTCAAGGATCGTTCAAAAGTAGCTAAGAATCTCGTAGCAGCGAAACTGTTCGAAATAATGTCCACAAAACAAACCACTCTCTGTCTGGCAGCTGATTTAACAGACGCAACAAAAATTTTAAATTTAGCAGAACAGGTTGGCCCATACATCTGTGCTCTCAAAACTCACATAGACATTGTTGAGGATTTCCATCAGAATTTTATTAAACCGCTGAAGGAAATCGCTGAAAGACACAATTTTGTGCTTTTTGAGGATAGGAAATTTGCTGATATTGGAAAGACGGTGGAATTACAGTACTGTAAAGGCATGTACCAAATATCTTCTTGGGCCAGCCTAGTAACAGCACATTCCTTGACGGGACAGGGATTATTAGATGCTATAAAAGGTAAATATTTTATTTAATTTTTTTAGTAACGGCCCTTGAGTTAATCACCAAAATGATTCTTAAACTAGTTTTTTTTTTTCTTTCGCCCTTTCGGGGTCATCCCACCCAGGTCCGACGACCGCCCCCTAGGTGGTGCACTGCAGCCTGAGGGCTTATTGTACCTTGACCCTACTCCTTCCCATTCACACACCATTCATTCCATAACTTGGATGGTTGCTGCTCGGTCCGTTTGTTTACCCCCGAGCAGAACACCGCGTGCCGTATCCTAAAACTGACAACGCCGGTCCCCCATCCAAGTTATGGGCGCGCACTTCACTGCTTAACTCCGGAGATCGATGCTACCGATACAACCGGAGCAGCCACAAGCGCGCCTTCTTAAACTAGTAGGATTTTATCCAAATTTTTTTAGTTTTTGTTTTTTTACTTTGATGTTTTCTCACATTTATGTTAAAAACCTAACAAAACACCAAGGTTAGTTTATATTTATAACGTTGCGACACATCCTCAACTTTTAGGCAGTTCGAGGTCGGGGACGCAAGGAAGGGCACTCCACGGAGAAAAGTTTGCAAGACTGGGTAAAATCAAAGCTGATGATCAATCCAGTGGCGTCTAGAATTTGCGCATTTCATTTTGCATTGTTTTGGAAGTGATATTTGTTAAAAGATGTAATTCCAAATGTTTTTTTATTTAAAGTAAAAGAATTTACAACTTAATAATAATTAAAAACTGTTGTGTAAACGGTTGTTTTACTAATACAATAAACTGTATATCTCCGGCACTGAACAACATGGCCGAATGTCGCGACCCTATATAGACCGACTTTGACAAAACCCCATCATGATCTTTCTAAATCGCCATTATCTTCTGGCTTGATCATTTTGCAAATTAATAATTAAATAACTAATTTAAATTGTGTTGTGTGAGAGCTTTTCAAAATGTAAAAAATATTTTAAAGTCAGCCAAGGTACTTGTTCATTTTAATCCAGATTTGCAGCTTAGAATTGACTGTAGACACATCAGCTGTAGGTATCGGGGCAATTCTTAGCCACAAATTTCCCTATGGTTAGAAAAAAACGACTGCATTTGCTTTTAAAACGCTTTTAGAAGCAGAAAAAAATATTCCCAAATAGAAAAGGAAGGTTTATCGATAATTTTTGGTGTTTTGAAATTTAATCAGTACCTATATCTTAAAAAATTAAGCTAGTGACTGATCATATGCCTTTGTTAACAATTTTTGGCAAAGCTAAATCTATACCTCAATTTTCAGCTAACAGATTAAGACGTTTGACACGTGTTGGCAATTCCAAAGTTCAATGAGACCTCTGGTGGTAAACGACGCAATCTAAGAAAGCAGGTAATCGGCCATGTTAACACACGTTAATCGGTATCGATTGATTCGTTTTTCAGCTGTGTGCATATATATTTGTGCGTTTTGCTCTTATTTTCATCAAAAAGTATTTCTTTTGTACCTAGATTAAAACTTTCATTAAGGCTTTAGAAGAGCCATTAACATCTAAAATGATTAAAACGTGTGTTTAACACTAATTGATGTGTTTATGGGTGTCACTCGCGAAAAGGACGCGATAGAAATATTCATTTTCACGTCTTCCCATACAAGATTATTGGCATAAAAGTGATCATTCTGAGTTTTTAATGGCGCTTTCTTCACTAATCACCACTAACCAGAACTAACATTGTCTCCCCGTGGCCTAGTGGACAGAGCTTTGATCTTCAAAGCCAGAGTTCGTCGGTTCGATTCCCAGCGGGGAGACATATTTAGGTAGTAGTTATTTAAAAATAACGACCGTGGTGGCACTACCGCGTTGTCTAAAAGGGGCTGTGAAATGCAACTGCATGTTTCAGTGCTTGGACAACGTTGACAAAACAGGGGGAACGATGGGTTAAACATCTAATAACCCGATACCCACGGTACTCTGGTATTTAGGCATAGACCTTCGTGGGATGTCAAAAAGATAAAAAAAAGTAGGTTATACTGATAATTATTCAAACTCACAAATCGATCCTCAACACACTTAACACGTCTGAATCTATACAAATTCACAGCTTGTGTTGACACCCAAACAATATTTTAAACCATTTCAATACCCAAAATCCGTAACGGGATCAAAGCCGGCTACCTGCCTATTACCTGCTTTCTTCGACTTTGTTTACGTTTAACAGCGCGTCCATGGGTAGTTTTAATCGCCAATAATATAATAAATGTAACTTATTTTATTATGGATATAAACTCTTATAGTCAGGAACACTATATTATACATTTTTTTAATTGTCATATAATATATATTTAATTTTAGGTGCTCCAGGTATTCCAGAGAGAGTGTATTTCTTCTAGCTGAAACTAGCGCTTCTGGAAGCCTTATTACGAAGCATACACAAAATCTACTCTGAAGCTTGCTTCGGAATATCCCGAACTCATCACAGGCATTGTCTGTCAGAACCCTTTGTTTACAGATAACCCAGGGCTAATCCAGCTGACTCCAGGAGTCAAGATAGAATCAAAGAATGATAATTTGGGTCAGCAGTATAACAGCCCCGAATTTGTCGTTACAGAAAAGGGGCTGATATGGCAGTAGTGGGAAGGGTATTACTGAAGCTAGTGACCTCTGTAGCAGCAGCTGAGCTGTATAGAAATGTTTTATGGGAAGCTTATAGCAAGAGAATTGCTTAGAAAGAATGTGATTACATGTTTAGTCAAAGAATACCAATCCATAGAACCCCACAAGTGAGATTTTAGTGTACCCTAAAATTTTTAGTACCTACCGCGACCAACAGATGGCGAAAATAGTACGATGTCGCTTTGCTAATATGATTACCATCAGAAATTGATAGCAGTCGCTGACGAGCAATCGGCCCGATCAGATACGCAAAATTTAATAAAAATAAAATCCCCGATAAATGGACCCAGTATCCATAAGATTATTAAATTTATGATTTCAAAATAGGATATATCTATGGGTTTTTGACAAAACATCGTAACCGACATTCGTCAGTTTTACGGGAAACGTTTTTTTTTCATTGGCTTTATTTCAGATGAAAATATGTTCTATATTGGTTCGGCGGTTCATTTAATTAATGGTAGTTATTTGGGTACACGCCAAAAAATAAATTAAAAGTACCAAAAACCAAAAAAATAAAGCAAGTAAATAGAGAACTAAAAATCGACGTTTTGGTGGCAAGTCTGCCACCGTTGTCAAGATAAATTAAATTAAATAAAAATAAAAATTTATAAATTAACTATTATTTAGGTTTAGAATTTTAAAATTTTTAGCTTTTTTTTAGGAGATTCTGAAAATTTTGCCATTAAATGTTAAATATGTTTGTTTTGTAATTCAAATTAAGAAGAAATCTAAAATCTCGGTTTTTCTTTAAAAATAACGTGATGGGATGAAAAATCCTTTTCCGTAAAATTGGCGAATGTCGCTTACGATGTTTTGTAAAAACGTATCGATATATCCTATTCTGAAATAATAAATTTAATAATCTTATGGATACTGGGTCCATTTATAGGGGATTTTATTTTTATTAAATTTTGCATATATCCTCACTCTAACTGATCGGGCCGACTGCTCGTCAGCGACTGCTATCAATTTCTCATGGTAATCGTATTAGCAAAGCGACATCGTACTACTTTCGCCATCTGTTGGTCGCAGTAGGTACTAAAAAATGTTAGAGTACGCTGAAATCTCACTTGTGGGGTTCTATGGATTGGTATTCTTTGGTTTAGTTCAGCTGAATGTAACAGAACTTAAACAATTTCGAATAGATAAGAAGTTCATAATAAGTGCTAAAAATCAATTTCATTTTTTATTATCTTTGTACATCCCTATCACAGCTTTCTTAAAATAACTAGAATACTACTATACTACTTGTTATCTAACTATACATATAAAATAAAATGGCAGATCATGCATGCAATACCATTTAGCAACCTAATTTTTTTATCTACTGACAAACTATTGACAATATTTTCACGACAGTATTTTTCAATATGGCCGACTTGTTCAACTCAGAGTCCCAAAATAAAGGGGTCGTGACATCCCGCTATATTGGCGGTGGATATTTTGACGTCCCAAGGAACACTCTTCGGCGATGTTATTAAATTATTATTATTATTAACAACTTTAAATAAAAAACATTTGGGATCACATCTTTCAACAAATATCACTTTCAAAACAATGAAAAACGAAATGCACAAATTTTAGACGCCACTGGATTGATCTTCATCTGTCAAAATATAGTGATTTTACCCAGTTTTGCCAACTTTTCCCTGTTACATGCCCTTCCTTGCGTCCCCGACTTCGAACCGCCTAAAGTCGAGGTTTTGTCGAAATTCCTTGTTAGATAAATCAACTTTGGTTCAAGCTGTATATGTAAAATTTTGTGTTTGTTGGAATTTTTCTTTAATTTTATCTGATTTTGCGATTTATTGGCAATAAAAACACGCGGCGTTTTGTGCATAGTTGCTTTAATAATGACAATGTCAACTTCTCAATATAAAAGTCACCAAATATGATCGCATACATTTTATGAAACCAGTAGTTTTTCTAGTTATTTTTGAGGGTTGTGATCCCCATAAACGTATATTTTTTAACATTCCTAAAAACAATTTAGATTTTTTGTAACTAAAAAATAAGGCACTTAGACTGTGCCTCACTTATTTGTTGTCGTTGCATTTCATATTTTCCAAACCTAAATGATTCCTATAGTTAAAAACTCTGTGATATATTTTTAATATCCTTTCATACAGATATACTCTTTTCCCATTATATTATTAAAACTTTATTGTAAATTAAGAGAAAACATTTTATAAGTAATATAAAATTAATATGATTAAAAATTAGCTATATTGTGTATTTATTTCAACAGTATCCTGAAGACAACTTGAGAAAATGATGTGTATTGATACAAAAGAAATATACCAGAACAGTAGTATTTTTAATGGGACATTTTATTTCGTGTTTTTACTGACAGAATTCATTTAACAAACCTTCCCATAATTATAATACTGTATTATTGACGTTTAACAACCGAATTTGCTACACAATAAAATACTACACTCTCCCCAAAAATTATCGCACCAGCCCGATTTTTTATTACCTTGTTTGAGTAATTAAGTTATCAAGACAATAAAAAAAAAGATAATGTTAAGGAATTATGAAGCTATAACTTTGGCGTAACCGTTGTTATTTACTGTAAACATTACATTCTATAGAGTGATTAAAAGTTTTTGATAAAATACATAATTTTTAATCACCCTCTATGCTATGCTGTTGAAAGGAGGTACTCTCATTTATGAATAAATGATAACCATACTCATTTCTGATATTTTATAATCACATTCATGATTTCCTTTCACCGCACATCGTACACGGCGATTATTTTTTTTTTTTCAAAAACTTTTAATTACCCTGTAGGATGTATGGTTAATAGAATAGTAAATAACAGTTACGCCAAATTTATAGCTTTACTATTTTCTTTACATTATCTTTTTTAATTGTCTTGAACCTTATGGAAAAATCGAGCCGGTGCGATAATTTTTGGGGAAGTCTATCAGGCGCGGCTCGTCATTGGGGTTTATTTGGCCAAAGATCCACCTACATAATTTATTTTTAAAACCAAAACCTAAAAGTAATTTATCCTTTAAAACAACCACAACTCTATTTGCTATGCGAAACTTTCCTCAATACAGAATCGAGCCAATTCGCTCGGCCGCATTTTAAATTAATATACGGCCATGTAAAAGGCATTAAAACCAAAGAATAAAACACATACCCGCTTTAGAATTAAAAAAAACGTTGCCGGTCGACTAATTGCATTGTTTCTCCGTTGGTCGCGGTAGTTAGCGGAAGTCATTTATGAAAATTCGCTAATACCAAAGAATACCAATTCATAGAACCCCACAAGTGAGATTTCAGCGTACCCTAAAAATTTTAGTACCTACCGCGACCAACAGATGGCGAAAGTAGTACGATGTCGCTTTGCTAATAAGATTACCATCAGAAATTGATAGCAGTCGCTGACGAGCAGTCGGCCCGATCAGTTAGATTGAGGATATACGCAAAATTTAATAAAAATAAAATCCCCGATAAATGAACCCAGTATACATAAGATTATTAAATTTATTATTTCAAAATAGGATACGATGCGTTTATACAAAACATCGTAAGCGACATTCGCCAACTTTACGGGAAACGATTTTTCTTCCCATCGCGTTATTTTTAAAGAAAAACCGAGATCTGAATGTTTTTATTTTAGATTTCTTCTTAATTTGAATTACAAAACAAACATATTTAACATTTAATGACAAAATTTTCAGAATCTCCTAAAAAAAAAAGCTAAAAATTTTAAAATTTTTTTATTATATTATTATTATATGTTATTTATTGGTTTCCCAAATGGCCTTCGACCGAAGTCCTTCAGCCACAGTAAATTTACAGTTATTATTTGGTACGATTTATATCACCTTTTGAAATTAAAAATAATATACTCTATTTAACAGAAAAAAAAATAGTAAAATATATAAATGACAATCTTGGAATGGAAAGAAAAAAAAATATTATAATAATATAATAGTGAGCATTTAGTTGTTATAGTCTATTAAAACCTCAAATATTGTTCTCTCAGGGAAATTTAAATCTAGAGTCTCTGGTATTTCTGATTAAACACAAATCTTCAATTAGCTCTCTATTCTTTGGCTTGGCTGCAAACTTTTGTGTCAGGTCCACAATTCTTTGTTCAATAGGCTCTAAACCTAAATATTAGTTAATTTTTAAAATTTTTATTTTTATTTAATTTATCTTGACAACGGGTTCTATGGATTGGTATTCTTTGCTAATACCGATCGGCAAAAAAATAGGACTGCAAAACAAACAAAACATCTTTTATTTATCCAATATTGCATAGTTTTTTTTTTTTTTTGGCATCATCGGTTAAGTTCAACTGTGCAAGAAATATATAAAAGTACTACAATCAAGTGAAACTTAACTTGATGAAGAAGGTCGTCCCCTAAATATTTATTTTATTACTTTTTTGAAGAAAAATAAATATATGCTTGATACATGATGATTTTGCAAATAAATTTCGCAACAAAAAATAAGCAATATTAACTTTGTTCCACCTTTATTCTCCACTATATTCTTAATATATTAACAATACCATACAAACATAAAAAAGTATTAAACACGTTTATTGGAATTGTAAGGATATAAACTCTGGAAGGCAGTGGAATCTTGTGGTGTATCATCATCACTTTCCGTTTCCCCGTCGGATTCGAGAAGTGTTATCAGGAATATCATAAAGACGGATCATGGGCTTATTTCGGGTTCTTTCATTATCAGATATTTGCCGTCCTTTTGTTTCATGATAATGTCAATGATACATCTGCAAATAAATATAATCATATGTAATGAAAAGAAACCAGCTGCAAAAAATTTAGCCAGCAAAAATATTTCGATTTTATATAAGTTTGTTGCTTGGTAATTTCGTTAACTGACATTTACAACAAAACCACTAACCATATAAAGTGAGTGGTTTTGAAAAAATGTCATGAACAGAAATTACCAAGAAGACAACATTTTGAATAAAACAATAAAAATATTTTTGCCTACAAAATAAAATAAAACAATTTATTAAAAAACATAAAAATAAAACAGTATAGTAAGAACATTTTAAAAACGCAAAATTCGGTAACCTTTGAAAATAATACAAAAAAAACATAAAAAGAGCCGCCTGCAATCGGACTATTTTATACAAAGGCGCCACTATCCTTTACAGCGACGCGACGATACACTATGGGATAGAAATCCATTATTTTGGCCAAAAGAAACTTTGAAATTTTAATGGCTCATGCTGTGTATTTCAAAGTAGATACTCCAAACTACATGTACGCAAAATTATAAAAGGATTTGACGACTTCTATTGGGGTAATAAGAAACTTGAAAATGTATTTTAAGTAAACATAAATATACAACATTTAATCTACTTAGTTTATTATTAGCTTTGTTTACTAAAAAAGTAAAAGAGTTTAAATAATAAGAGCTATTGTTGTGTTTCCGATGCAGTCTCATGAAGTCTCGCTACTTTTGTCAAAGATTTTTTTACCTTTTTCTTTATCAGTTTTTGTACTTACAATTGCCTTCCTACTTTTTGCTACTTCTGAGTGTAAGGACAGATACAAGATTTTTTATAATTTACAAGGTTTTCCATTTTAAAATTTAATATGTTTTGTCCTACACTGTATATCCCTAAAAGATAAGAGCATTCTGATGAAAGATATGGATTCTACAGAATCTACCCAATTTTTTTAACATCCTGTATCTTTGTTTATTTTGATTATTTGAAAAAATTGTATAGAAGTTTGTTGCATTTATTTTTGGTGCAGAATCACCCACCGAACTCCTGACGCTTAATTTATGGACACCCTGTATAAACATTTTAATAATTTAATTTTTGGTATATGTTACTATGATATCACATTGTCTTGTATTGTTAACTGACTTTGATAAATGTCATCAGTACATATTGAAAGCATAGGAAAAAATATTTCCTATGGCCATTCCCAGCAAAGTATATTGCCTAGCGACACCTTTCACCTACAGGAATAATACATTTTGGATGTAAAAATACATATTTGAACAATGATTTTTGAATACAGTTCAGTGCCATTTATTCGCAACAGCAGGTAATTTTGTATGAAATCAGTAGATCGTTCCAAAAGACATTTTTTTGTCTGCTGTCAATTTGCTAATTTGACCATTTGATATTAAAATTTGAAGTGACTTTCCGACTGATCGGAGAAAAACATTTACCTTAAGATTCCCCAAGCATTATCCATGTTCAAAGTGATTTGAGTGGCGAATTCAGCAGGTTTGTACTGCTGAGGTTCCAAAGTATAACATGCTTGCTGCTGTCTCTTACATGAGCTCGACTTACATACCTAAAAACAAAAAGGTTCAAAAAACACCCAAAAATAAGCCACACCTAACAATATTTTCACTTTAATTCAAAGCTAAAAGCCAGTTAATATTTAAAATATTTTTAATATTGTCTTAGATCAAATTAATATTGGTCAAATTTCAAAAGTACATATCTAAAACCAATGTGAATTCCAAAAACACTGTTTTGGTTTCAACTTACCCAAACTTAATTTGATCACTGCCAGCTAAAAGGGCTTGAACTGTCCATTTAGCCAACTTACAGGCGTTATTTCTCAACTCGTTTGCCAACACAGCACCCCTCTGGCTGTCCAATTTTTGACGCCATTCAACACCATTCGCAAGCTTTGAATCCCATTCATTTAAGGCTTTAATAGTTAAAAATTGAAGGTCACCGTTGGGAGATTGGAATACTGCATCATGTTCACAGCGAGCTACTAAGGTCTATAACAAAAATAATTTTAAAACAAGCTCAACATGAATGTGCTGATTTTAGGGAATAGGCAATGAATATGAGAAAAATTACAGTATTATTCATAAAAAAGACATACAAGTATAATAATAATAATAATAGCTTTATTGCCCAACAAAATAGATAGATAATATATTTTTGCCTAAAACTGGTATTTGTGACTAATTTTTGTTGGATGTTAATAAATGTAATCAGTTTTTAATAAAAGAATTCCTTGGCATGCACCTTGTTTTTTAAAATATCAGGTGGCAATGTTTAACCAATTTTGACCTTGTCAGTTATCTGAAATTTTAATGCTTAAGCAACCTGCAGAAAAAGAAAAGGATAAATATTAACATATAGTTTTTAATTATTTTAATTTGATTTATTTATATTGCATATGTTCACGCCTGGCGTTAATGCTTTAAATTGTTGAAAACCTATGACATGATAAACTCTTTTAACTAGTCAGTTTTAGAAGCCAGTTTTACAAAAAAAATAATAATATTCTACTCATTATATTTCTCTTTTCTATTCTCATAGGCCTTTTTATGAATATAACTGTACATATACTTTTTAGAGACATTAATATTAAAACTAGTAAACTATTTATCATTGCCCTGACAACTTGACTAACTGACAAACTCACAAATAAAATAATTTTACTTAAACACATTGCCAACTTAAACAATTATTATTAACCGGATTTGAAGATAACTTACAATTCCACCTCCTAGATCCCATTTTCTGTATCTATAGGCGACACTAGCTACTTCTCCTTCTTCTTCTTCAGATACGAACGGATTTGGCTCATCAAACTTGTAACGAGGCTCATTTGGACCAGTCTTTAATACCTAAAATAATAGTAATTTATTTAACAAGTGCATTTTTTTTACTTATAAGAGGTTTGACAGCGCGAGATGACAGGTGAGTGAGCAATCCCATGAATAAAAGATACTTTCTGCATATGTTGCATACTAGATATTTTCTACAAATGTAAAATTTTGTAATTTTAACTTCAGAGTCATCCATATTCATTATTATTATTAATTTTTGATAATTTCTATTAAATTTATGGTCAAACTGATAAAATTTAAATTCAGTAACTCATATAAACTAAAAGAAGCAATGGCGGAATTTATGGTAACTAGATCTTTGGTTTATTTAACGTTAAGTTTACTGTTACATTGCATAAATAAACAAAATGCAAATTTAAAGTATAAAAAACAGTTGTGAAAAAATATTATTATGTGATCTGAAGATCCAGAACCTGCTAATTGCTGCTAATGATATATAAAACTTGGCTTACTTGCTGGCTGAAGTTGTGATTAATAAATGTAGCTTCTAATGCCAGATTTCTAGGAGAGTTCAGTGAATTTCCGTCATCTTGAGGAGGCTCCACTGACGTTTCATTGACAGTAAGCAGATCAAATTCAGTGTTGTCACGCTTGTCAAAGAATAATTTGTCACCTGAGAAAAAATAAAACTGCATAAATATACAGGGTGTCATATCAGCTTATAACATTCATAAAGAAAACTAATTTACCAAAAATGTTTATAAAAAGTTGACAAATAGAGCCATTATTTAAAAGAAAGCTCTTTATAAACACCCTGAATATTATATATACAGGGTGGACTAATAAAGTTACTTAAACATTCATAAAACACCATGTATCTAAACCAGAATGTTTTTAAACATACCCTAAAAAACCTTGTGCTTCTGTAACAAGCTGAATTAATTTAAGAATAAAAACTAAAATAATTATATTCTATATAAAATAAAATAAAACAAGCCGGTTTATGTCTGCATAATATTACCTATTTTCTCAATGACAATATCCCAAGAATAGTTGGATCTAGTACAACACATAATAGTTGCCAAAATGGCGTCGGTAGCATAAACATTGCCCTCAGTCTTGGACAGTTTACGAATAACGGGATCGTCAGTAGTAGTGACCTAAAAAAATAAATTTATCATATTTATATAGAAATTAATATCAAAAGGAACACAGGAAACAAACTTACAGTGTGAAAGATGCGGTTTACACTTTGCAAAGGTTTTTCATTTTTGACATTGACACGATCATATGTCTTGTCATAATACTCAAGTTCACCACAACACATAATATCTTCACCTAAAAAACAAAATAATATTAGAACTAATATAGTTAGGTGATAACCTTTTTTAAATAAATTTAAAAAATAGTAAAAATGCTTTGTATTTTTCTATGCAAAATTATAAATATAACTAAAATTTTGTAATGTAATACATTAATTTACCATCCTTAATGCTTGGTAAAGATAGCTTTCCAAGCCTAGGAAAGTCCATTTCTTCAATGGTAGTCCAATCGGGTTTGACAGTAACAGAGGCATCCCTGATTTTAATTTGGGGCTAAAAATACAATAATATTCATAGTATACAATGTTATAACAAACCAAAAATTTGATAATTGATGGAATAAATATAATAATGACAAGGTTGATGCCTATTAGAACACACAAACAAATACAATTGAATTCCCACCATATAACGAGAAAATTCTACTGCTTGAACTTACCCTGCCCTGTCCCCACCTTCGGACTTGAGTTTTCTTATAGTTGTCTCTGGACTTGAGCCCTTTGCCAAGTGACTGCATACCTCCCCCTGTGCATTACCACGACCACCACGGCCTCTCATATTCCTCTGGTTTGCACGAAACCGACCCCGCTGGTATGGCGGTTTCTGAACACGAGTAGTATCCACCAAGTGGAAGGTACTTTCGTCTTCATCATGGTAATATGCATATTGACTACCAGAACCAAACTGAGAGGCATACTTATCTAAAAGTGAGGTTAAGACAAAATTATTTTAAAGATAAACAATTATTTAATTAGTCAGACTAGAGCAATTAAACTTACTGGCATATTTTTTATCCTGAAAGGCAGCGCCAGTCCAGTCACTTATCTTTCCTAAACGATCTCCTTTGCTAAAAGGCTGGTACGGCATGTCTTTAAACTGATCTGGGAGCTCTGCAGGGCCCCATCCTGTGGGATTATCATGGATAAGCAGTTCACTAAAATGAGCCAATTCGCCTCGGGATTGCGAGTAAGTCATAGTATTTAGATTTTAATAAAAATACCACAATATGGAAAAATATCACAAACCCCACGCCAGAAAACACAAAAAAAGACCGAGCGAAATTTGACAGTTTATTTGACGGATGACAAATTAATTTTTCTTCCTTTAAATGTCTTAGGTCTCCGACAGATGCTCATTGCCAGCAAGTTTCAGGGATAAAGACACACATCGCTCTTCTCCATTGGCAGTTATCAAATCTTAAAGCATGTACCTACTAGAGGCAGTCTTGGCATCAGCTTCGCCGTGCGAATAGAGTTTGTAAAGGAGAACGGTACTAGCAGTATCTTGTTCTCTCTGGCTACGCTGGAGCCGTAAGCAGGGCGAGGGGAAGAGACAGTTGCCTTTCCTCCCAGGAGCCAAATAGACCTCTTTGATAGATTGCTTTCTAGCGGTGGCACTTTGGCCGAATCACTTTTTTTTTAATAACCACTGGCATACTATTTTTTCCCATAAGAAAGTTAGTGCTTGTACGCACGCCACGGTAATTGTTTACTTATTGCCGACTAAAAATTCTTTCAGATTCGTAATCAGCGCCCCAAAAACTCCCCGTATGCCGAAAATCATCAAAATCGGCGTGGTGTCCGATAAGTAAACAATTACCACGATTTCTTTGTATTTTCTTGTATTTTAACAAACTGTATTTTTGCAATAAGACATTCGCCGACGAGTTTATAAAACAAAATGACTTAATTTTCATATATATATATATATATATATATATATATATATATATATATATATATATATACATATAGAATCACCCCATTCTATATACAGGGACATTCAAAATTACGTAAATGTTATTTTGGGAAACAAAATAAAATCGGTTATAATTATTTTTAACTTCTTACTGTAAAAAGTAATAAAACTTTTAAATTTTCGTGGAATAAATCGTTAATTTTCGTGTTACTACTTAGATAAATTTTACCTTTGCTTGATATAGTATTTATATAAAAAGTATAATCAATTATTTATTAAAAGAAAAAAATATTTTGGTTTACACATATTTTTTCAAGTAATGAAAAGGAATAAAGGAAAAAAAATCTATAGGACTTTTTAATTACTTTTTATGCGTTTGAATTAAGCATTTTCAAAAATATATTTTTAATATTTTTCATTTTTTTAAAATAATATTTTGCGATTTTCAAAAGAATTATTTTAGTGCAAAAGGACTGATACGATTCTTGTCCCGAAATCTCTGTTTCTTAACGCACTGTGAATCGGTCCCGCTTTGTTGTTGCTTTACTGGCCTGTATACCTCTTTTGACTTAGCTGAATGTGTATATTCGTTTATCAATAAGGACAGTGCCGGATCAAGCGTAAAGCTGTGACGCCAGATGGGAGGGGCACAAAATTATATAGGGTAAGAAGAAAGCATGTATGGTGTTCCTAAATTGTGGGATAGTGGGAAAAGATCGGTGGCGGGCGCCAATTGACGAGTAAAGGGCGCGATTTAAAATGTGAGGACCTTTTTGGTTTTCACTTTAAATTTTAAGCAGTTTTATGTGAATTATACATAGGAAGAGGCGCCCAGTGGTAAAAAAGAGATCGATTTTAAAGGTAAAAATCTTTTTTTGTTTCTCATTTTTTTTTTTCAGAAAAATTTAAAGGGCGCTTTCTATTTCGCTTCACTAAAAAATTCCCTTGATCCGGCACTGAAAATAGGGAACATCCTGTATACCTAGGGTCTTTTGAATAGAAAAAATCACTGACCACTCTCAAAAAGCTGACCACCCGCCCCTGATTCAAACTGTCAGCGTTTTATTATGGATTATTTTTCACCCCTTTCACTTGATCTCCTTGCGCAATAGGGCGAATTTCATTTAGACCCTTCTGTAGCCAAAGCGTGTTGAATGGCGGCCCTACGAGGCTTGCAAATTTGCTAAAAAGCCGCTTCAATATAAATTCAATAATGGTGAGATATTTTGTTTTTTAAGATATTTTTATAATGCGCTTTTAACTTTTTTTTCTTAGATTTCGTGTTAGTTCGCATGTGGTTTGTTTTTATTTGAACCGGCAATTAGAACTTAATTTATTCAATATTTTTTATTCTAGTTTATAAATGTGTTTACGAAAAAGTGAATGTTCACAAATGCTTGATTTTAAAAGAACTTAATATTTTTGTAAATTTTTTTTTTAATGTTTGGGACCGTACTAAATTTTTATACTATCCTTTTTAGATTTAACAGAAAAGAGTTTATAAAATAATATCCATTACTCACCGGGGAGTAATGATTTCATTATTCACTGGCGCCACATTTTCTAAAGTTAAAAAAGGCATAAACATACCCTACTTGGCTTACTATTTAACATGTATCGGGTAAAATAAATACAGGGTGATTCAAAATCGATCACGAAACGTAAGGGGGTGATTCTACTTGACGAAATAAGGGTAGAGCTTCATATAAATTTGTCATTCGTTTTCGAGTTACAAGCCGTCGAAGTTTAATTTTTATTTTGGTTTGTTCGCCATATTGCATTTATTTTTTAACCAATCCAGTTGATATTTGTTTGGCACACAAATCGAGCTTTGCAGATTCGAAAATTTTAAGACAAAAGTACTTTTTTAAATACCGCCAAAGGGCACTTTACCTAAAACTTAAAATTTATTTACATCATAACGTTTTTATTTTGACAGATATCGCAAAGCTGGGCGCGCCATTTTATAGACAATCAAAAACTTAAAAATAAGGTACTCTTTATTAAAGTCGATAAATCTCACCGTTTGAGGCACCAATAGACATTAAAGTTTTCATCAATTTCAACACATTACCTACATAGATATAGGGTGTCCAGTAACTCAACCGACAAACTTAACCAAACGATTCTACAACAAAAATAAGAAAAAAACTTCATATAAACCATATGTCCTAAGCGTAAAGTTTTTTTTTAAATATTTTGTGTGCCAAATATCAACTGGATTGGTTAAGAAATAAATGCAATAGGGCGAAAAAACCAAAATAAAAATTGAACTTTGACGGCTTGTAACTCGAAAACGAATTACATTAAAAAAAAATTATATGAAGCTCTACCTTTATTTTGTCAAGAAGAATCACCTATTTAAGTTTTGTGATCGATTTTTGAATCACCCTGTAAAATAAATGTACATCTCCCTTAACTTTGTTATCTTTTACCGTTCAAATAAATAAAAATATCAGATTCATGGGTAACTTTTCAGTTTTCAAATCAGTATAGTATTTATTTATTTTTTTAATAAAACGCACCTTGTATATTTTATCACCATTAGAAAGATATTTTAAAGCGTTTAAATAAATTCTATCTACAACATATTGGCATAAAAATAATGTTTTATTTTCATTTATATCTACATCTACAGGGAGTAAGCTAACAACTTACAGCAAAAAAATATTAAGAAATCCTATTTTCTTAGATGTGAATAAGATATTATAAAAATTATTTTTGATACAAAGAAAAAGCAGTTGCATAGTAAACTTTTTGTAAAAACATTTTTTTCAAATCCCGCTCCAGCGTCACTTGAAAAATTGAAAATCAAATTTGTACATCACAAAATTTCTCCCAATTCATAGTAGCTGTTTACCAAATTTCATTTAAACATATAAAATAGTATAGTAAGAACATTTTAAAAGCGCAAATTCGGTACCCTTTGAAAATAATACAAAAAACATAAAAAAAGGGCAATCGGACTATTTTATAAAAAAGGCGCCGCTATCCTTTACAGCGACGCGCCGATACACTATGGGATAGAAATCCATTATTTTGGCCAAAAAGCAACTTTGAAATTTTAATGGCTCATGCTGTGTATTTCAAAGTAGATACTCCAAACTACATGTAAGCAAAATTATAAAAGGATATTACGACTTCTATTGGGGTAATAAGAAACTTGAAAATGTATTTTAAGTAAACATAAATATACAACATTTAATCTACTTAGTTTATTATTAGCCTTGTTTACTAAAAAAAGTAAAGAGTTTAAATAATAAGAGCTATTGTTGTGTTTCCGATACAGTCCCGCAAAGTCTCGCTACTTTTATCAAAGTTTTTTTACCTTTTTCTTTATCAGTTTTGGTAGTTACAATTGCCTTCCTACTTTTTGCTATTTCTGAGTGTAAGGACAGATACATGATATTTTTATAATTTACAAGGTTTTCCATTTTAAAATTTAATATGTTTTGTCCAACACTGGATATCCTAAAAGATAAAAACATTCTCATGAAAGATATGGATTCTACAGAATCTACCCAACAAAACAGTGTTTTTATTTATTTTATACGTTAAAAAATAAAAAAGTTGGGAAGATGTATCTCTATTACGCTTCTAAGAATAATTTAAAATTCTTTTTCAGATTTGGATGGTCATATTTCCGAAACTAATTGAGATAGACACATCAAATGTAGTATTTTTAAAGCATTTTAAAAGGTTTTTTGGTGGTTATATAATATTTAGGATATTCCATTTAAAAAATCATACCTATTGTCGTACCCTGTATATCATATGAGATAATAATCATCGGATTACTGATTAGAATACTACCGAATTAACCAAACAAGCTGACATTTTAGTTTATTTTGTACAATAAAAAATAATAATGTTAAGGAGGGTGTAAATTTATAATAACATACAATAAGTTTTAGGTTTCCAAAAGCATTTGTAATAATTTATAATATTTTTCCAGTAAAAAGCACCTCATTTTAAGTTAGATTGGTAAGTTTTAAAATTTTGACCAAAAAAATTAATTTCTATCCCATAGTGCGATGACCAGCTGCATCAACCGGCATATAATAAAAGAAATATAGCAAAGGCGGCCGCGAAGACAAGCATGCCGATTTATTTGCTTTAAACTTTTTGTGATTTTTTTTATCAAAGAGAACCGAATTTACATTTTTAAACTTTTCCTTCTATATTTTAAAACTATTTTGAGAACGTAACATCATAAATTTAGATGAGGTTTTTTTTAATCTACCCAAGAATCGCCCCTTGAATATTTTACCTTTCTTTTTAACCCTCTTTTTACTTGTTGAATTAAAATTATTATACTATAAATATGTTTTTAGGGACTCCAATAGAAAACAATGAATTTTTCCCCATTTGGAAGCCATTTTTCAGCCTCTATTCCCAATATACATCAATTTGCAGCAAAACTATCACATGATGTGTCTTCAACTTCGTTCTCAAATACTCAGGAAGATGTTTCTTTGAATAATAGGTACAAACTATTAACATATTATTTTAAATAATTTAGTAATAGTCACTGGCGTAAATAGGTCAGCATGGGCTCTGGGAGAAAAAAATAAAGTAGGGCCACAAAAAATTGCAAATGTCGAGAAGCAACTAAAAAAATATGAAGAGCAAAAAAATGTCTCCTCTTAGTAGGCTCCCATCAAGATCGTTTAACTAGGTAAGGTTGCCTCATTACGTCACATATGTACCGCACTGCTGGTTCCTTCGCGCCAACAAGGATGTCTAGACGGATAATACTATGAGGGCGAAAGAGCGCGATATACAATATTTAAAAATCAGCTAGAAAAATCATTGTTAAATAATTTATTAATAGGAAATAAAGAAATTACGGTAACAACTGGAATTAACAGTATTTCCTTTAATATTGACAAAAACACAAACTACACTGTTAAAAACTTCATTAAATAATGAGCAAAATACATATGTGACGTATGGTCCGCCATGTTGCAAGGCTTACGAGGCAACCTACCTAGTTAAACGATCTTGGGCTCCCATTATTTATAAATAATATTAATTAAAAAAAAACATATACAGAGTGCTTAAAAAATAGTTTGCATTTAAAATTCGATATTACTCAACGGGTTTTGATGCGGTTTTTTTTTAATAGATAGACTGATTCAAGAGGAAGGTTTATATGTATAAAAATATTTAAAACAAAAACATATATAGAATGTTTAAAAAAATAGTTTACATTTAAAATTCGATATTGACGTTACTATTGTAATTAAAAAAGTGTTGATAGGAATTGTGCACAGGTTTTTATGGTTTATAAAAAAATATATAGAAGTGCCATACAGGGTGGGCCAAAAGATGTTATATAAAAAAATCCTTACAACTAAATGCATTCTAACTATGTAATTAAACCATCCAGAGGTTTACAAAATTGCTTAAATATAAAGATTGGCAAAATAATTATTAGTATTTAAAATAAAATAAAAAAATTATACAGGGAGTACCATTTTTTTATTAAGTTTTTATCACTATTCAGCGGATATTATTGCGGTTTTTTAATAAATAAAGTAATTTAAGAGGAAGGTTTATATGTATATAATAATATTCAAAATCTTCACGGTATTGTAAAGGGGAATTGTTTTACTGCAAATTTAATGAGTGCGAAGCCGAGCGCAAAAGCTAGTTTGTTAATAAAAAAACAGTGAAAAACGATGATTTCTGTTTTTATACGATCAAACCAATATATATTTTATAGAATGTATTTTTTATGCTTTATTTTTTTAGTAGATACACTGCAAATGGTATCCCGTCTTTCACCCAACACCACCATGCGACAACTCAGCAACAACTTCTGGGAAGTTCCAGCAAAAGTAACGGGAACTACATTAACTCTCAGAATTTTTATAGTCAGCCATCAACTTTGAAAAGAACGAGTTTTGATCAACAACATTTCGATTTATTTGCAATAAGAAATCCGCAAGAGAAAACAATAATTAATAATGACAATAAGGTAAAAATCGAATAACTGTAGACAGTATGCAATGACTGCTCCTATTATTTTATTATACCAAGTACCTACTATAAAAGTTATATACAGGGTGACCAGTAACTCAACTGACAAACTTCAAGGGGTGGTTCTACAATAAAAAATAAGAAAAAAACTTCATATAAACATATGTCCTTAACGTCTTAGCTTTTGAACTACGGGGTGTTAAAACTTATTAAAAATTCTCGTTTTTTTGTATTATAGCTTTTATACCAATTAAGATATTTTTAAAAAAATTGGAAGACGTCTCCTATGCATCAGAAGACATTTTTTGACATACCAGAATTTTTTTTACCAGTGTCGTCTATAATGGGTTAAATATTTTTAAAGATTTTTTCCTATGTCAAAAAATGTTCTCTGATGCATAGGAGATCTTCCAAATATTTTAAAAATAGTTTAATTGGCATCAGTAGCGGCTCGCGGGTCTAAAAACAGGTGTAGTGCAGGAAGTGGCAAAAGCGGATTCACCATTTTAGCAAAATTGAAAATACTCAACTATCAAAAGTCTAAGTAAAAGTCTTAGTATCTAAACTTACCTAAATTTTATACACCAAATCAATCCTATCTTTTTATGCGGCAAATTTATCAATTATATCTTCATAAATTGGTTGAGTTTTTATCAGTTCCTGTAGAAGCTCCTTTTGAATTGAAATATTGGCCAAAGATAAAAGTCTATCTTGGGATATAGTGTTTCTTAAGAAAGTTTTTAAACGCTTAAGACAAGAAAAACTCCGTTCCACTGACACGCTTGTCGACGGTATCGTTAAAATTAGCGGCAAAAGTTTATACGCCTCGGTAAAAATGTCTTTATTTGCGCCAACTTGTTTCACTAACTGCTGCAATGAAATATTTCTATAACTTTCATCAGCAAATATTAGGCCAACGATTTACCAAGCAATACACCTGATACTTCCACCCGCGATTCTGGCCGCCGGCAATGTATGGCGTTGTCGTGGCAACGGAGCATCAAAGCGTAAACAAAACCCCACGAGGTATATACTTCGATCCGTTTTATATTTGCAATACATTTGCTGATCGCGGATTGCGATGTCACGTTGCCGAAAGCGGAGGAAAGCGACTCGCGCCAGCGGTTAATTTATATGCTAGATTTTCCATGGCAGAATTTTACAAATAAGGAATAGAAATGAGAAAAATGAATTGAATAATAGTAATATGTTTTTTTGTTTTATTATTTATTTTTGGTAAAGTGGCACTTCACTTCCTACACCTGAATAACCGCCACTGATTGGCATAATAGTTGTAATTAAAAAAACATATATTTTTTTAAATTTTAACACCCCGTAGTTTAAAAACTAAGAGGTTTAGGACAAATATTCATATTAAGTTTTTTCCTATTTTTCATTTCAGAATCACCCCTTAAAGTTTGTCGGTTAAGTTACTGTACACCCTGTATAGACCCGTACCTCAGTAAAGAGGGCTTTAAAAATTTACAGGAACTTGTCATATTATTTTCATGTGTTCTTTATAAAGCCAAAACGTTGCCCACATATCCTGGGACACTTTACTGTTTGTGTGAGGGTGTAATCGCCCACAAATTAATAATGTTGTTAAATTTTTAACACAGATTCTTATAAAAATATGTTTATAAGACAAAATTACACAGGCCTGTGTTTTTACAACATATTGAATGTGAATTAATGTTCTCAACTGAACTTGGGTAATTTGTGTCACTGATTCCAAATATGTTTTTAGTTTTTTCGATCACGTAAGGTTTTTGGTCAACAGAGAATCTACGTAAATCATAATGCATATGTATAATTATATAGGGTATATTTTTATAAAGTTATGTTTAAAAAATTAACATAAAAGATTACAACATTAAACAAAAAATATAGCAAAAAAAGCAATAGCTACTCTTTGATCTTCTTAGAATATTTTTCTTTTTTGCCCGAAAAACTCCGTTTGATGTTTTTTTATACTCGGCCATAGAAATATCCCTCTTCAACATCCAACAATAGTCCGCCATCATTTTGCTATCCAATCGCCTCTGATCTCGTTTCTTTATTCCTTTAATGTCCTGGTGAAAGCGTTCACCCTTATCTTCACTAACATCACCAAGTTTGCAGGAAACTAGTCCAAATGTGCGTGAAAAAAGTGAATTTTATTCCCTCTTTGCTCATATTGCAACCCAAGGCCTTAAAATTGTCCAGCATGTTCCCTACAATTCTCACATAATTTTGGTCTTTAGTATTTCCCAAAATGTATTTATCACTTTCTTAAATGCTTTGACAATTTTTCAAAATAGAGTTAAAGAAAACAGTTAATTTAATTCCATCTGATCTCTATACGAGGTAAGTAGGAACAGTAAGTTTTTTCGAATTTTTTAATAGGAGGCTCTGCTTTTAAAATGACTTTTAATTATAAACAAGTTTTCCAAATAAATTTTTCTCTAAGTTTAAAAATAAAGTTAGTTTTCTCCCGTGTCATATTCGTTTATTTGCACCTACCTCGTATACGTTATGGTTTATTTAAATTTTGATCTGTGTTTTGTGAGTGTCGGTGTATGCAAAGATTGTTATCAAGAATAAATGTTTTTGAAAAATCAAAAATAAAAGTTTTTGGTAATTTCCTAGAAACCTGCGGCAACTCCGATTTTAACGACATTTGGTATACGGGGGTTTTTGGGGCGCTGATCACGAATCTGAAAAAAATTTTGGCGGAAACGTTTCGTTCTCGAGATATTCATCATCAAAGTTCAAATTTGAACTAAGCTTATTTCACTATATTCCCCCTTCTTTTTGCACGCAATTCTTGATTTAAAGCTAAAGTGGCACACAATATTTAACTTTCACCTTCAAAAAACCTGTTTTTTAACGTATTTTACATTACTTTTGCATTAAATTGCAGCTATACTTTGAATCATTTCAATCCCAGAGTGCCATGAAGCCCTTGTGTATGTATGGTTGCCATTATCAAAGAAAAGCCACGCAATTTAATGCAAAAATAATGTAAAAACGTAGAAAAACGGGGTTTTAAAACGTGAAAATCAAATATTGTGTGACACATTAGCTTTAAATCAAGAATTGATGTGCAAAAGAAGGGAATATAGTGAAAATAAGCTTAGTTCAAATTTGAACTTTGATGATGAATATCTCGAGAACGAAACGTTTCCCCAAAATGTTTTTCAGATTCGTGATCAGCGCCCCAATAACCTCCGTATACCAAATGTCGTTAAAGAGTTGCCGCAGGTTTCTAAAAATTACCAAAGTTTTTATATGGTTCAACATTTCTGGCGGTCGCTATAATAAAAATACTCGTATGATGATCTTAAAGAAAAAAACTGTACGTGATAGTGACAAACGACTATTGATTTGGTTATTAATACGTCAAACTAACTTAAAAAAAACTAAAATTGTCTAATCACAAATTCTTCGCAGGTCTGTGTTATTAACTTTAGAATATTTGTTAAAACTTCATGGAGGTACTGAACATTTTCCTTTTTTTTAGAAGAAAGATCAAGACCTCCATCAAAAATCAAATGAATCCCAGCAAACTACTCACCCCTCAACAAGTTCCTCTACAATTCTGTCAAACCCGTGGCAAAATTTGACAGCTTCAAGCTCAACTGTTGCTGACTACCTGTCACAACTACCTGCCAGTAGTTTGCCAATAAGCCTTCACGAATTTTTAAAATACTCCGCTGAAACTTTGAAAAAAGAAAGTGTCAGTCAGCATATTGGAATACAGGGAAATAGTGAAGGAAATGTAAATATTTTGAATAATGGTAAGAACTATATACAGGGTGTTTCCTAATTGCAGTCAGAAAATTTAAGAGCGTATTCCAAGACCATTTTTGACGTGACAACGTCTTATAATTCGATGGACCCGGCTGCACGCACCAAAAACATGACTCATGCGGCGTTACCTCGTTCGCTTCATTTAAGGCTTGAAGTGCAAGCGAGAGCGCGGAACGAGCGACAAAGAGGCACAATCTCCGCGTCGTTCAACACCTTCAGGTCCAATCCACCACTCTCCCCCTTCCGGACTATGCTTTCAGGGCTTCGTCGGCGGAAAATCTGGATAATCGAGCTCGTAGCTCCCAGAAATTCCAAAAGAAAACAAATAATTCAACAATCGATGCAATGCATAAATTGTCGACTGTCAAACCAAGATCTGCTACTGGTGTTACGGCCTATAACCTTCACTTTCACTACTGACAGTTCATGGCTTCCATCTATTCCACCGTTCGAAATGCCTCAGTGTTCACCGCAGGAAACCATCGGCTTATAAGATGCTAAAACACAGCGCTTAGATCCAGAAGAAAGATGCCGTCAATTTAGCGTGAATCTTTCCTTGATCCACGAGTAAAAAACGTTCGTACTGACACCTCTAGCCGCCACTCAGGGGAAGAACTTTGTAGTCCTCTGACGCACGTCCGCACTGGTACTAGGCCTAGATATTTTTTCTCAATGTAAAATGATCAGATTATAATAATTTCTTTTTAGTTACAGGAGAGGCAATGACGTGGATGTATGAGAGAAGGGCATTACAGAATTTTGTTCACATTTCAAAATATTTAAAAAAATATACAGGATGATATTTTTAATCGGTTTTTTATTATTAATTTAAATACATCCTCCAACCCATTTTACCCTTAACTTTATAAAATTTATGGTGTATATTTTTTTAGGTACAGTCAGTATTAATACTTTAAATGTAGCCAGCAATAGTAATGGAAATCTAAACTTAAATACCAACAACGCAATTAACACTCTTAGTACTATAAATACTGCTCATTTGCACAATACTCCTGTTATCGTAAAGAAAAAGAAAAAGAAGAAGCCAGAAAAGAGAGAAAAACCAAAACCTAAGCCAGGTAATTTTATGTATAATTCTGATTTTTTCTTAAGGTATTCAGCTAGTATAGTAAGAACATTTTAAACGTTTCACCTATTTTACAAAAAAAAGAAGCAAAAAATAATCTGGCTCAATCATTATAAGTTTAAATAAATATTTAAAAAGTATTTTTTTGAAAACCATAAAAAAAATCTCCAATAAACATCATATGTTTTATTCTGTGGAAAAAGTACCTGTAAAAGTAATTTTTTTTTAATAGTTTCAGTAGGCCAGTATTGGAATGGACTTCATGATAAAAGAACACTTTTAAAACCTTTTTAGCGCGTTCTCTTTGACGAGTCTACCACAAATATTCATAGCGCCATATATGGAAGCGGCGCTTTAACCCAGCCTGTCAATCGTCAAATTTTTCGGGTGTCGGACTGGGCGAACGCGTCAGTATTTTTGTCGGACAAGGTTATCACAATTTTCACACATTGTCAGAGACGAGCAACTAAATGTAAATAAATTATCCGGGAGAGAGATAGCTGCTGGGCCTTCCTTGTCTGTCTTCAAGGAAGGTAAACGCAGATGGCGCGTGAGTCGACTTTATCGTTTGCCCGCCAAATTCAAATTATATAGCTGTGCTATTTTTGCCCTTAATGTTAGGTACTTGTTTTTGTTTCCTATTAATATAAAATATTGGGGTTTAGTTCAATAATTACACACACCTAATTAAAAATGTCATTTATTTGGTTTTTATAAAGATTTTTTCTTACAGATAACCATGTCAATATTACCTTAAATTATCTGTTGAAAAGCACAAATTTAATATATACACTGTGATCACTAATAAAAGTCAATATTCAAGTCCAATTAAAGGTAAAAACCACAGAAACACACAATAAATCACAGAAAATGTAAACAAACTGTCCAAACAAATCGGCCATTGAAAAATATCAAACACAAATATCGATTAACATTTCGGCGTGACTGCCTGCGGCAACGTTTGTCAAGTTAAAAATATTCGATTCATGGTATATTTTCTTTCTCTTAATTAGATGTGAGCCAAAAAGGACATTAAAGTTTACATGCAGAAATTGTAAACAACTTGGCAACCAGGGCAAAGCGATGATTGCTCCATCTACGATAGCCTGCCATGATGAAAGACAAAGACATATTTATTGGAACTTGCGTTAAACCAGAAAGAGATAAATACAATGGACAAATTGTTAGGACCAGTTACTCGTCTCGTTGTTGTCTTCTGACATTGTACCAAAAATGGTAGGGCCGCCCAGTCCGATACCCAAAACATGTTAAATTTGAATCTTGTGGTTTCGTGACTGTAACGGGTACGATTTTAGGCACAATTGCATGTAAAACATTATGGTTAGTGTGTGATATTGACAGGCTGGGTTTAAGCGCCGATTCCATATATGGCGGTAGAATATTCGTGGTAGTCTGGTCAAAAGAAACCCCCTTAAAAGGTTTTTAAAAGGGTTCTTATGATAAAGTCAATTTGATAACTGGCCAAGGCACTATGATAAAACAATATTTAATTTTAGGTGTTGTAGAGCGTGTTTACAATTTTTTTACGAAATTATAAGGAGTCAGATTAGATGTATTAACTGCCAATAGAAAAAAACGCAAAATTAAAATAAAATAATTGTTAAAATTCTACTGTTTAATAACTCCAAAATTATGAAGTATGGAGAGGTAAAAAAAATGTGAAAAATTTTGGGCTGTGATTTTAAAAAGATAATTAAGTATGGTTGTATATACAAAAAAAATTAGGCATAAAATGTTTTGGCTAAATATTCCAAACTTTTGGTGATATTAGGATATTAGACAGTGGAATTTATATTCTTAAAAGAAAAAATAAACGGCATAAGCAGAGTACAATATTATACGAGATATTATATACAGTGTCGGACAAAATGAGCCTTTCAGTTTAAAAACTGAGTTGACCATTTTTTCAGAACCAAAATTCTTAGAAATTATGATAAGACTACCTCAATTTTTTATATATTGTGATAGATAATAGAAATAACTACTTTTGTACTCTGTGAGGTGCACTTTAATGTAAGGTTTCTTTGTACAAGGGGCACTGTTTATACAGGAGTCCAGCTATATTTTGACTTATAAATACCTATCTCAAACAACGATATTTTTGCTTACGGCCAAAATTCGCGCATTTAGTGTGAGGTCACACGACGTTGACGTTTTTCTACCCTCAAGAACATAACTATTAGAGGCAGTCTTGCCGCTTAGCTGTGCAAACAATCGCATGCTAAAAAAGAAATAAACTTTAGCTCTGCATAATCATAG
This sequence comes from Listronotus bonariensis, assembly GCA_014170235.1. Taxonomy (NCBI): domain Eukaryota; kingdom Metazoa; phylum Arthropoda; class Insecta; order Coleoptera; family Curculionidae; genus Listronotus; species Listronotus bonariensis. Next base: position 78,860 of record JACEGR010003702.1, read on the forward strand.
TGGTCAGCAGGACCAAAAGCGATAGATTATACTTTTGTCATATTTCTTTATCATGCGCTTTTTCACACTGCCATAAAGGCTGACTCTAGAGGTATATTTTTAAGGCTTTGAATGGAATCCAAACAAACCCCTCTACCCCCTCACCTCTCCATAAAACAAACAAGAGGTTTCTATGGAAAATATACTTTATTTTTCAAATTTGTTACATTAGTGGCACTATTTAATATATTTTATATTAGTTATATCAAAATGGATTACGAGGAACCTTTCAGCATTAATATCATCGATTGAAGTTCGTAAAAATTGTACTTTTGTTCACATAGTTAGGTTAGGTGAATGAATATCACAAATAATCACGAAAATTTAGAGTCACAGTGTCACAAATAGCCGGCACTAGTCACAAACACTTTAAAACACATAAAAACTCACATAAATCGCGGTATTTTAACTTTCATCATGAATTCCCGTAATAAAAATCTATTGTTTGGATTCCTTACCTGCGTCGTGACGTCAGAACTAAATGCGCGAATTTAAGCTTTCTTGTGCAAACGTCAGATGGCACCAGACAACCAGAGTGCTGCCAGGGCTCAAAGTATAAGTAGTGCCCTTTGCATTTATTTTGTTTTTATTACAGTTTGAGTTTAAAAAACGCAGTACAAATAGTTTTTAAAACTGTTTTGTGATATTAACTGTCAGTATTATTTATGTATGTAGAATTTATTTTACAGACGTTAGGTTACCAATAGCAAAGACAATTATTATAGTTTTACTATAGACACCCAGAACAATGCTAAATTTTTGTTCATCAGTGTATTTTTTTTCTTTTTTTTTTTTCTTTGGACAAACCACGAAGTCTAAAAGCCTAAATACTAACGTACCGTGGGTGTCTTAAGCGAGGTAAGGGGAAGTTTGTGGACACGGGACTTAAATACTTGAAGATTAGAGGGGGAAGGAAAGACCTTCGTGGGCAGCAGGTTCCACATTTCTAGAAACTCAATGGATAAAAGAACGAACAAAGTGGGAAGTTTGGGGCCTGTCCAATTGGACTGTATAGGGATGCATACGCGCGGCACCACGAGTTTCTCTGTTGGGAACCGTGAGTGGAGGAACTATACTGGACAATTCTTTAGAGCAGAAGCCATGGAAGTACCTATAAAAAGCGATAAATCCCCCACAGCCCGACGATGAAAGTCTTTCTGTAAGTGAAGGATCATTAATGAGACGAATAGCTCTTCTTTGAATAAAATCAAGAATGCTTAGGGTTGTGGGGGACGCCATGCCCCAGATATGAGAACAATATTCCAAGGAGGTCGGATTTGGGACACATATAAAGTGTATAAATTAGAAGGGGAAAAATACTTTTGGCTCGAAAGAGAAATCCAAGCTTTTTGAAGCTGCCGTGTCTATAGATACAATGTGTTTATGTCAGTTAAGGTTACCTTTTAAATGTGACGTCCACAAGATTCCAAGGTGTCTTTGCTCTGTAAAACTTGGCCGCTTATAAGTAGGAATGAGTATTTGATAACTCTTTTCGCGACAAGAAACATGATTGTGTTTTGGATGCATTAAAATGGACAAGATTTTTGGCGCCCCAATCAAATATTAAATTAAGATCCTGCGAAAGAGATATCCGCATCGCTCTGCGTGTGTGGACGCTCGCTTGGCAAAATTTATGAAGCGGCAAATTATACGTACTGTTTACGTGTGTACTTATATTCCCTCGAAGGATGCCCGCTTCATAACTTTCAATAAGCGGGCGTCCAAATAATGACCAAAAATTTAGCATTGATCTGGGTGTCTATACTAAAACTACAATTGTCTTTGCCAATAGGCAGTCATATATTAAGTTTTCTGGACAATCAATAATATGGCTATTTGCGAAAATCCTACTATTGGTGCCATACAGTCTTTTATTTTTATAAGCATTGCTTTTTTTATTACTATACGCAAAAATAACGAATAAGTACAAACAACTTATTTCAATTCAGTTCAATATACACGTCATGCCTGTCGAAATAACAATGGGCAATTTTTTCAATGCGTGGAAAGAAGACTAAAAAGTCGTAAAAGGTCTTAATTCATGCGTTCCCTGTCCAATCTCTACCTGCTAGTATTCAACACACTGAAACTAAATTGATAGCATCGAGCTAGCACGACGTGTATACTAAGATATACAAAAAAAATGCAATACAAAGTTTTTCTAGATCTTAAAAAGTATTATATTGAAATAAAATATATCTTGATATTTTATTGAAGCAAAAGCAATTTGAAAGTCTGCCATTATTATAATTAGATGTAGAAAAAAGCTTTTTTTTTTAATAATAAGAAAAAATATATAACCATAAGTCAAGTACACAGTTTTCTATTTTTTTATAGTTATTATATCATTAAAAATGTATTTAATACTTTTTTTTACGACCGTGAAAAAATGCTGTTTTTTGATGGCTATCATAAAATAAACTACTCCATTTTAGCAATTGGACGCCTTTTTTACCCTTAGAATTTTGGTTTTTCTTTCAGTGCCTATTAAAAGTTCTTTTAATATTATTTATGCAGTGTAACAGTAAACGCGCCATCAACTAAACCAAAGATCAAGTTACCCTAAATTCCGCATTTACTTCTTTAATTCATAAGTCTCTTAATTCAAAAATCATCAGTTTGTGGATAACTTTAACAGAATAATTTATCGAATATTAATACTAATAATTTCACATACGACTCAGAAATTGAAATTATAAAAGTTATACGGTTGTAGAAAAAGCATATTATGCAACACATGCATTAAGTGCCTTTTTTTACTCATCGGGCTGCCTCATCCGCCTGACGGGTGGGGCTGTCAAACCTCCCGTTCGTAAAAAAAGTATCACTTTATACACTTGTTACATAACTTACTATTACAATATTCTATTTATTAAATAATGCAAACTTTGGTCTTATTTTTTTAGTTACAAATTGTGATTTTTTCCGAGCTTCCCTAAATATGCTTTTGTGTAATTTAAAAATAAAACGTGTAGTCCCCTACTTACGCCAGGATAAATAAATTCCCTGTAGGAGAGTAACAGAAGAGCTAGTGCGCAATCTGCGCATGCGTGCAGTTTCGGACGTACTCTCAGCATAAGGCTGACAGAAACTTGTTCGGAGTAGTTGCGTTCTGAAACCCCATGCAACAGTGAAGCTTTAAATGAAATGATTAGACTACGAAATAGTTCGTGAAACATTTCAATATCACATGTCCGCAGAAAACTAATTGATATATCGAACTAAAAATGAAAAATAAATAATAGTTTAAAAACTAAAAAACACGCTTTTATATGCAACCGAACTAAAAATTAGAAAAATAATTTTTCATTACAAAGAGTTTGTATTACAGTAATAAAAGGTCAAACAATGAATCATAATTATATACCTCAAAATAGAATCATAATAAAATTTCAAGATAATATCAGAATAATTCACTTTCCAGAGTAAAAGCGTGGGGTGCCTAATATATTAAATGTTAAGATAATTATTTCCATTTGTAAATATCTATGAGGGAAAAGTTATGCAAAAATAGTAAAATGCACCCCCACGCTTTTTACTCTGAAGTTGAATTATTCTTGTTATTATCTTAAATTTTATTATAATTCTATTTTGAGGTATATAATTATGATTCATTGTTTGACCTTTTATTACTGTAATACAAACTCTTTGTAATGAAAAATTATTTTCTAATTTTTAGTTCGGTTGCATATAAAAGCGTGTTTTTTAGTTTTTAACTATTATTTATTATATTTATACAGAATTTTACTCTGAGTAGCAAAGACAATACATTCTCTAGAACAAAGAATATTTTGACAGCGTCAGCTTACTATTCAGAATGTTCTAAGAAACAGTATCAGTCATATGGGATGAGACTATAGGATAAGACATGGGTTGCAACACACCCCTCGTCCGCCCTCTCCCCCCCTAAGTTTCAAGAAAACTAGATTAACGTCTTTATCTTTACTAAATATACAGGGTGTCTCAAAAGGATCTATATAAAGTACTTAGAATGCACTCAGGGATTGCCTATGCCTATCCTTCTGTCGAGGTTAGAAGCGCGTTATTGCAGACCTTATCATAAGAAGGTTTGGGCAACATCGATACCTTTTGTTCGTACCCTGATAAGCGGAACGAAATTAATAAGAACCCTATGGAACTGTGACAAAAGGTAATAAACCAGTAAGACAGTGTGGAGGTGCCAATATAAGAAGATAACAAAACATAAATAGATAACCGCGTTGCAGAAGAATTTTCAGGGCAGCATAAGATACAGAAAACCAGGGGGCTGGCAACCGAAACCGGTTTTTCGGTTAACCGATTAACCGGTTTCGGTTAACCGCGGTTTGGCCAAAACCGAAAACCGGTATTCGAAAACCGGTTTCGAATACCGGTTAACTCGGTTTTGAAAAACCGGTTTTCGAATACCGGTTAACCGATTTTAAAAAGCGGTTTTCAAATACCGGTTTTCGGATAATCGGTTTTCGAATACCGGTTTTTGGATAATCGGACCAAAATCGAAAAGCGGTTCTTCGAATATCAATTAATAGGTTTTTGGTTGATTGCGGTTTATATCTAAAAAAGAAAAACCGTTCATTTTGTAAAATCGGATATTGGTTGACAGATTATACAGGGTGGTTCATTTAACCTTAGACAGGCAAATAACCAGAAAACGGCGCATTTTAGAAGAAAATGTTTCTAGGTAAGAATTGTTTGAAATAAAGGGGCAAATTTAATGGTATTATGTTTGGAGAACTGTTTTCGGTTTTAAAACCGATTTCGGTGTATCGGTTTTGAAAACCGTTTTCGGTTTTTAATACCGGTTTTTACATATTCGATTAACCGGTTTTAACCGAAACCGGTTTTGATTTTTTCCGGTTTTTGCCAGCCCTAACAGAAACCAATTACGGGAGATTCGTACCATCTTTTAATGTCTAAAGTACGTTTATTAGGGAATTAAATAAAAATATTTAAATAACCAGAACTATGATCCCCGTAATGTGACAGTTTCTGCCAAATTAATTTAGAACATGTCTTCCTACTGAATCATGTTAGATCCATAATTAATTTTTTTATTTTTTGGGTTTATTATTATTTTATTTCCGGCGATCTGCTAGTTTATATGCCTTATTGTGAACACCTAGTATAAAAAAGTATTCATTTTGGGAATTTTAAAAATATACATTTTTGGGAATTTTAAAATAAGTATACATTTTAACTAGGTTATTTAACATTGGGAATTTTGCTAAATAGAGATATACGTGAGGTGTCAAGGTTTTTAAAGTATAAATTAAACAATTTTCTAGGTTACTCTTATAATAATAAAATAAAAACATTACACAAACTGGGTCGCGTAGAAATGCAAAACAAACACTGGAAAATTTAATATTTAAAGAGAGAAAAAAAGTTATAAAGATTTTAGATAAGAAGTAGGTAGTAGAAGTGAAGCCAAGTATAAAGTTAAAGTTTTAGTTAAGCCCGTACGGTACTGGGCTACCCGTACTAAATTTAGTTAGTTTTTGTCAACCGGTCTTATGGTCCAAGAAGATAGTTCCATATGGTACATTTGCCCCCAGTGACGTAAAGTGGCCTATGTATGTATTTCAAAATATATACGTCACAATATTATTATTTTTAGGTAAATTGGCATGTTTTAACTAGGACTATGCAACAAAAGAATCTACCAAATCAATTACCAACATATCTTCCTGCTGAATCAAGTATTATCCATATTGTTACGGACATTAAAAAATAAGTGTTAGTTATAGAATTGTATAAAGTTAGGACCTTTTAATTTAGTTTGTTAATTTATTTAAATAATTTACCTTAATTTTTCCAAGTTTCTTTCATCAGTTTCGAAGGGTTTCCAGAAAACGCCCGAATTATCTATTAATAACTTTTATGCCATCATGTACTATGGAATTTTCACGATATTTCTCGAATATTCTAAGATCATTCTTTACTCTTCCACCCATACTATAAAGGGCGACAGGAAACCTCGAGTCAGATTAGTGCCGATTCGACTTTTTGTGCTGTAAACTTCGAGACAGTGACAATTTAAGATTTTGCCGTTATTGTAACCATAGTTACGTTATATTGTTAATAAGAATTACACTTAAAAACGAAGGCACGTGTTTTTATACGGGGTGTTTGGAACAATATTTTAAATTTTTGTTTTTTGACGGTTTTTCTTTATTTTATTTCAAGCGATTTGCTGGTTCATATTGGTTAATAGGGCTAGTTTAGAGTGGTAAATAGGGTTGGGTCAGTTCTCTCCAGGACCACGATCGAAGCGGTCCTATTTCTTTCGATGTGTACCCAACTAGGACTACGCAACAAATCAATATATAACATACCTTTCTATTGAATCATGTAAGATCAATATTTTTTAATTTTCGAGTTATTTTTTTGTCACAAAATGTTTTTTTTTATGTGAAGATCTGAAATAAGGAAAAACTAAAATAAAGCAGAGTAAAATCTTTAGCCTATTTGATGTATTAGCCATTGATCGTGATCCTACAAATGGACACTGTACGTACTTAATAATCGATAAATCACAATACAAAATATACAATTTCCGATCATACCTAATGTGTACAAAAGAAACAAAAACCATAGCAGAAATTACAACTGATTTCATATTTAAAATAAATAGCAATATTTTCACACAGTCAATAAATAAAATTACACAAAGTCCTGTTGTAAAATTGATACGTAAATTATAATGAGAATTTTATTTTTTATTTTAGAGAAATATACAGGTAGCATTTATCCGATTTACATACTGAAAATAAAAAAAATATATTTGAATATCTTATAGTCCAGGAGGTAGCAATGTTAGGAAAACAAGAATTTTAGGTTGGATGATTTTTTGATATGTTGTTCTTCCTCCTCTTTCGGGTAGATCTTTGGCTGTCTGACTGGCGGTTGCGTTGGCGCCCAGTTGTGATCTTGACATTTAGAGCTGTCACTGATATGTCAAAGAATGCAGACCTTGGTCATATATTATCGTTCCAAGTTTCATCAAAATATACCGAACGTTTCAGAAGTAAGAAAGGGGATGTCTGTATAATTAGCAGTGATAAAAGTGCCTGGCAACAAACAAAAATATGTTTGGTAAACCTATCTAAAGATACGAAATTAAAAATTATATTTCCTAAAACGTTTCTAAAACATTGGATCATCACCTGTACAGGTGTCCCATTTTGGTTGTCCCTTATGAGAAACTTGGAAACCATAAGAGATATTAAAAATCTGATACCCCATCCTCAGAGCTCTTTTGGAGAAAACATTTATAGTAAAAACAGATCATCGCTATCGCGAAGCGTTTCAGAGATACAGGGTGATTCTCGATTTTTCACTTTTGAAAAGATCCTGTAGCTTTGTTGATTACAGATACGAGAAAACTAATTGCACATTCTACAGACACTTTTTCCGTAGAATCCAGTGGCATAGCCAAAATTTATTTTTGAGCTGTCATTTTTGACATATGACCCAAACATGTTTTTCTTTAATTAGGGACACCCTATAAATGATTAGGTAATTAAATTGCTCGTTTTTCTGATTAAAATAATATATCATAGTAGGTGGTTTAATAAATTTTGTACGTCAAATATTGGAAAAATTATGATTTTAAAGACGCATTGCGGCTTATATCTGGTTTTAAATTGTTTTATATTTTTGTTTTAAAAGGAATCTGTCATCCCTTAGTTCAGGAGACATTTCCGTAGAAAAAAAAATAAAATAAAAAAATAATTAAAAAAAATTTAATTAATTTATTTTTTGTTTTCTTTTCTACGGAAATGTCTCCTGAGGTGAGGGATGGCAGTATTGTTTTTAAAGAAAAATATAAAACAATTTAAAAACAGATAGAAGCCGCAATGCGTCTTTAAAATCATAATTTTTCCAATATTTGACGTACAAAATTTATTAAACCACCTACTATGATATATTATTTTAATCAGAAAAAAACAAGCAATTTAATTACCTAATCATTTATAGGGTGTCCCTAATAAAAAAAAACATGTTTGGGTCATATGTCAAAAATGACAGCTCAAAAAATTTTTTGGCTACGCCACTGGATTCTACGGAAAAAAGTGTCTGTATAATGTGCAATTAGTTTTCTCGTATCTGTAATAACAACAAAGCTACAGGACCTTTTCAAAAGTGAAAAATCGAGAATCACCCTGTATCTCTGAAACGCTTCGCGATAGCGATGATCTGTTTTTACCATAAATGTTTTCTCCAAAAGAGCTCGAGGATGGGGTATCGGATTTTTAATATCTCTTATGGTTTCCAAGTTTCCCATAAGGGACAACCAAAATGGGACACCCTGTACAAGTAGGATGCGAACTAATAAACGCAACCACTACCGCCAGCCAGACAACCCAGGGTCTATCTAGAAGAGAAAAGAGAACAACATATCAAAAAAATCAGCTAACCTAAAATTCCTTTTTCAAAAACGTTGCTACCTCCCATACTATTACTGAAATATTATTATTATAAAAAGCACCAGTAAAGTTGGTATCGAGAAAAAATCTTTTTTGTTTAATATTGCTGTTTTTAAAAATGTTGTCAGATAATTCAATTTTTATTTAAACATGTTATTTTGTAAAAAAAAACAATTCTAAAAATCATTTAACGGAAATGAAAGAAAAGAAAAGTAAATACAAATCAATATCTCTTAAATAAAAATAAAATTCTCAACTTGAACATAAAAAGTAAAATTGATTATAAATTTCTTTAAAAACTGACCCAATCTCGCTTACCGAAACATGTGAGAAATACTAAAAATTTAAAACAAACATTATTTTTTAAAAGAGGGAGTTTGTTAAAAGCAGAAAATTTATAATTAACCAAGTCAGCTTTTAAATAACACTATTTCATCGCAACAAAGATTCAAAAGACGGTTCTAAGGTTCCTGCCGTATAAAGCATCTAGGCTATGCACTCTAATTCTTGCTTTAAAACTATGAGAGTTCCTTTTACTATTATTTTTTTAAATTCTGTATATAGTATGTCCACGGATGAGATTTACAAGAAAACAAATAAATAAAAAAATTCATTTTCGAGAAAAAGTTATTCTTGATACACATTTTTACTTGTAAAAAAATTATTCACTAAGACTAAACCACCTTTATTTTTATTTTTAAGCAAAATATCAATGAAAAATTTATTTAGAATACCACTTTGAATAACTATATTACTTTTACAGGGGTCTTAAAAAGTTCCATAAAACTGATTTTGGTGTTAATTAAACAATTATTTTAAATTTTTATAATAAAATAGACTAAAAAAACTGTCGTAATTTGCTTTCCAAACACCTGCTTTCCCCCAAATTCCTAAACAACACTATTTTTATCAAACAAATGTTATCAAGGCGTTTTTGCCAAAATATGAAGTTCAATAAAAATTTGGGTAATTTTCTAGAAACCTGCGGCAACTCCGATTTTAACGAAATTTGGTATACGGGGGTTTTTGGGGCGCTCATCATGAATCTGAAAGAATTTTTGGCGGAAACGTTTTCGTTCTCGAGATATTCATCATCAAAGTTCAAATTTGAACTAAGCTTATTTTCACTATATTCCCCCTTCTTTGTACACAATTCTTGATTTAAAGCTAAAGTGTCACAAAATATTTGATTTTCACCTTTTAAAACCCCGTTTTCTACGTTTTTTTCATTATTTTGCATTAAATTGCGTGGCTTTTCTTTGATAATGCGGCAACCGTGCACATACACATAGGGCTTCATGGCACACTGGGATTGAAATGATTCAAAGTATAGCTATGCAATTTAATGCAAAAATAATGTAAAATACGTAAAGACAGGGTTTTAAAAGGTGAAAATCAAATATTGTGTGCCCCTTTAGCAGCAAATCAAGAATTGTGTGCAAAAGAAAGGGAATATTGTAAAAATAGGATTAGTTTATATTTCAAGTCTGATGATGAATATCTCAAGAACAAAACGTTTCCGCCAAAAATTCTTCAGATTCGTGATCAGCGCCCAAAAAACCCGCAGTATACCAGAATTTTGTCAAAATCGGAGATGCCGCTGGGTTTCTAGAAAATTACCAAAATTTGTATTATTGTATTATAGAAAAAAAACGAATTGACATTTTGCTTTAAAATGAAAAATAAGGGTAGTTTACTCTTGGAGAAAAATAATGTTTTTCAAGTTTTTGCAGAAACCTGTATTCAAAATCAACATTTTCCCTTCATGAATCATATTTTTATAAGGAATAAAGAAAAAATATTTTTTCTTATTTTACAGAATATCTATTTACCTGAAATGTTACCCTTTATATATACAGGGTGTTCATTTAAAAACTTTCCACTCAAGTTATCTTCAGAAACAGAGACAGATTTGAGAAAATCGCCGAAACACGTCAAGATATTTATTGAGGAGACGTTTTACAAAAATTGGACGGCGCCCTTTAACCCTTAACCACCAGGGCCACGACCCCCAAAATTCTTAAATGAGAAGGCGGGTCGAGTGATACATCATTTTTAAAGCTCCTGGCGAGTACTTTATAACCCTAGAATATGAAGTCAATATCTTCACCTATTACAGAATGGCGGTACTTTAAAAATTACCTAAATACCTGATTTGGATGGTCATATTTCCGAAACTAATAAAGTCAGAGGTACTTAATGTGGTATTTTCTTAAAGCTCATTTAAAGATTTTTTAATGGTAAAATAATATACAGGGTTCTTAAATAAAAAAGATATATACTTTTTCTTCTACCCTGTATATCACTACAAATATCACCAATAAAAAGACCTTTAAAAGGCTTTAAAGAAAGCACCACATTAGGTAAATCTAACTTTATTGGTTTCGAAATATGTCATCCGAATCAGGTATTTAGGCGGTATTAAAGTACCGCCATTTAGCAATAGGTGAGAGATATTGACTTCATATTCTAGGGTTATAAGTAACTCGTCAGAAGCTTTTGAATGTGTCTCCTCGACCCGGCCTCTCAAGATTTTGAGATTGGTAGCCCTGGTGGTTAGAGTTAAGGGGCACCTGCCCAATTTGCTTGTAAACGTTCCCCTCAACGTAAGATCTTTGACGTGTTTCAGCGATATTCTCAAATCTGTCTCGTTTCGAAGATAACTTGAGTGGAAAGTTTTTAAATGAACACCTACTGTATATAAACAAAAACGTTGCAAATTAGAAATAATTGCTTAGTTCTAAGTGGATAAAAACATGACGATCTTTTATTTTCTTAATTTACTAAAACCACCTTTTAGGCGGCTACAATGATTTATTTTATTTTAAAAAATTTTCCAAATATGTATAATAATTCAAATTGGGCACATACCAAATATAAAGAACAAATAAACAATGAAACTATACACAATTTATTAAAGAAACTCTCATAGTTTTCCCAAAAATACCCATTCATACCACACAAGTTTAAAATTAAAAACTATCTTACTCGGTACTAACCTACGGCAATACGATATCTCAAAAACGCACGAATTTCCTAAGCTCAAAAGAAAAATCGTGCATTTTTCACTCGATCCACGCGAATTATTTTTAAAACTATAAGTAAAATCACACAAAATTAAAAAGAAACTAAATGGAGGTATTTCTTTCTATTTTGAAAAAAAACTGCCTGTACTATTAAAAATAATCTCATTTTACCATAAGAATGGAGTAATATTGTCATAATGTAGGTATAGAGCACGCTATTACAGTCAGAATATACACTAAGGTGATTCATTTCTGCAAAAGTGTTTCTTTTTTTTGGTGCTTAAGAAAAATTTCAATCTACATGTAGAAAGAAAAAATCCCACCAACTTTGGGCCTTTAATATTAATTTTTAATTGTTTTGCATTAAATTTAAAGTATTCCCATTTAAAATTCTGACAGTTTTGAGGTTTCTTCGGGTGTGCCTCAGGGGTCTCATTGCGCTCCTCTGTTATTCAATCTGTTCGTGAACGATATTTGTAATGAGCTGCGCCATTCTAAGGTGTGTCTTTTCGCGGATGATCTAAAAATGTACAGAAGGATTGAGTGTCAGGGGATGCGGTGATGCTTCAGAGTGACTTGGATGCTCTATGGAAATGGTCACTGAACAATAATCTTCTACTTAACATTGGGAAATGTAATTATATTAGTTTTTTTAGGGGTACGAAGAAATTTAATACATCTTACGTCATAGATAATAAAAGCTTGGGCTATGTAAACAAAATTAAAGATCTAGGTGTTTGGTTTGCGAAAATCTTAGCTTTGCGGAGCACACTAATAAGGTTAGTCTTAGGGGTATGAGAATGCCTGGTTTGTACATAGAAGCTGCTCTGAATCCCTCACTTGCCACCGCCAGACTTTTGTACTGCTCCTTGGTTAGGCCAATTTTAGAATATTCTACTGTGGTATGGTCACCACAGTATGCTGTTCATTCTGATATGCTGGAGAGAGTCCAGAACAAATTTTTGCGGTTTGCCGCATACAAGTCTGGAGTAAGGATAGAGAATTACCACCGCTCTGATTTACTGAGAAAGCTAAGACGACGCACTTTACAGCATAGACGTCAAGTTTATGATTTTCTGTTTTGTGTTTAAGCTATCTAATGGTCTCATTGACTGCCCCGACCTTCTATCACTTGTTCAACTTAATGTTCCCTCTCGTAATCTTCGAAATTTTAATTTATATTATATCCGCTCTCATACCACAAACTATGGAATGCACTCACCGATGGATAGAGCTCTTTGTGTGCTGAACACCTTTGGTACACAAGTGGATGTTTTTAACAGCACATTGTCTCAATTTAAATCTAAGATCAATCATATGGTTTCTTAATAAATTAATACTTTACTTGTAGCTGTGATCTTTTTGTGATTTGTATATAAATATTTTTGATCTGCCTATATGTACCTGTTATTTGTTAGTTAGTTATCTAATTGTAGCTTAATTTAATTTTGTAGTTATTTTTTTCAATAATTGTAATAGTCATTGTAAAAATGGGGAATCCCGTATACTTAATAAATAAATAAATAAATAAAATTCACGTATTTTTTTTCTTTTCAAATTTCTAATGCTTAGCCACTTTTTACTATATTGTAAATAATTTTAATGAACCTACCGGTACATTGTTCGCTCTTTAAAATTGCTTTAGTGTTTTTTTGTGTAACTCGAAAAAAAAATTACTCTTTAAAAATATTATTAAAAGAAAATATGTAAATACTCAACAATAAAGTAAAATTTAAATAGCATAATTTTTAATTTCTTACGTTTTGAGCGATAAAAATAGTAGTCATCAAATATTAGCTTTGTTCGCGGGATCGATTCTAAACCGGTTCTGGGACTATTCGCATGCGCAGTAAAAAAGCAGCGTTCGCGGTTAGTAAAATCCTGAATTTTTAGTAACAGTTCTGTGTTCGCGGGTTACAATGGAATCAGTTCGTTACCGGTTCGTAACCTGATTAGCAGTCCTGGGATTTTTGTTGGAACTAAAAGTTCAGTTCGGAATTTCATGCGCATTGTCGACATGGTCAGCTGTTTTCTGTTTTTGTGGTACAGAAATAAACCGTTGTATTACAGTTTATTTGTTTCTGCCACTTTTTATGCGGGTTAATATACCTGTTGAATATTTTTTATATTTTTGTGATTCTGAGCGTATATAAACAAAGGATTTTTAATTGTATTCCGTATAAATGTATGTATGCAATAAAATAAATAAAGAGTTAATTAAAAGATATAGACAATATTACAAGATTTTAGCATTTTTTGTTGTTTAAATTTTATCTTTAGTTAAATACACATACTTATGTTAAAAACGATAGGAGGCAGGGAATCCCTCGTCTTCCACCGAAAGACCTCGAGTGGCTTTCGACAGTATAACAATTTACCTCTTTGTTTGAATTTAATTTTTTTTTGTGTAGAATCAAATTTAACCATGAAAAATCCTAACCAAAAGGCTAGGTTAGAATACATCCTCAGCTGTAAAGAAAATCGTTCGCGGTAAATAAAAATTCCGAACTAAATAACTAGACATGCGCTTTAAAACAATTCTAAACCAGTTCGGTTTTAGTTCAGAATCAGTTTATTACTAGACCCGCGACCAAAGCTATTGCTCAGAAAACAATATTTCATGAGTCAACCCTTTTTTCTCCTTATTTATTGCGGTTTGCTCAAAAATTTGAAAAAAAAAACACTTTATTCTAAAAATTGTATTTTGGCGACTCCTACCGGCAAACCAGTTCGAGTTACACAAAAAAAAACTCGAAAGCAGTTTCAAACTGCGTGAATATGCAGTAAGGTCCATCAAAGCGATTTACGACACAGTAAAAAAGTGGCTAAGCATTAGAAATTTTAAAAGAAAAACATTTTTTTATGTGTATGTTAAATGGGAAAAAATTAATATTAAAGCCTCAAACTTGGGAGGAGTTTTTCTTTCTACATGTAGACTGCAATTTTGCTTGAGCACCGAAAAGAAAAAACCTTTGCAAAAATGAATCACCCTAATATACACACAAGGTGTACTATGTACAGGTAATCATATAAATTATAAACATTTCGTACTGATAAAGAGATAATCTGAAGGGCCTAGTTACAAAGTGAACAATCTCACAATCTTAATCAATTTTATTTAATACTAAATTTTAAGTATTTAAATTCCGTGTCAACAAACCCCTCTTACCTTGCTTAAGACACCCACGGTACGTTAGTATTTGAGCTTTTAGCCTTTGTGGATTGTCCAACATGTTAATAAAATCCCATATACTCTAAACTTGTCCTTTTTAAATTTTATTAATTTATAAATTAACGTTGCAAGTATATACATGGTACACCTTGTATATCAATATAAAGACCAATGCTCTTCTGTTTTAAATTATATTCTTCCACCACTTAATTTCACCGCTTGCTAAAAACATAAATTGTACTTAAAGAAACGCATTATACCTCCACTCAGTAGGCGAGACGATGCTTAACGCTATAAATGTACTCACTACCCTAAATAAGACCTCAGAAGGATCCCTTTTACATCTCTGTATTCACATAACCACCCTTTTACATCTCTGTATTTATATAACCAATCAAATCTCCCGTGCAATTGAAAAACCCGGTAAGTCGATTTAATAACAAACTGAGATTTCTACACCAACGTGTTAAGGTTTGGCCACACATAACCGCAACGACCCCGCAGCACTGATCTCGATGGATTGCCAATGTTATAACCTGCACGAAACAAAAGTTACATTTCATGGGCGAAAAACCGGTTTGTGCGCAAGCAAGTTAAGGGTAAACGCACCTGGCGCCAAACTATCCGCATTATCGGAAATAATTTGTCGACGGCATCCTGGTTTTCTGTTCGAAGTACGGTAGCCAATGAGCGTCACGGTCAGACCGTGGACTAAGGCCAGAGACAACAATGAGACGAGTAACTGGTCCTAACAATTTGTCCATTGTATTTATCTCTTTCTGGTTTAACGCAAGTTCCAATAAATATGTCTTTGTCTTTTATCATGGCAGGCTATCATAGATGGAGCAATCATCGCTTTGCTCTGGCTGCCAAGTGGTCTACAATTTCTGCATGTAAACTTTAATGTCCTTTTTTGGCTCACATCTAATTAAGAGAGAGAAAATATACCATGAATCGAATATTTTTAACTTGACAAACGTTGCCGCAGGCAGTCACGCCGAAATGTTATTCGATATTTGTGTTTGATATTTTTCAATGGCCGATTTGTTTGGACAGTTTGTTTACATTTTCTGTGATTTATTGTGTTTCGTGGTTTTTACCTTTAATTGGACTTTGAATATTGACTTTTATTAGTGATCACAGTGTATATATTAAATTTGTGCTTTTCAACAGATAATTTAAGGTAATATTGACATGGTTATCTGTAAGAAAAAATATTTATAAAAACCAAATAAATGACATTTTTAATTAGGTGTGTGTAATTATTGAACTAAACCCCAATATTTTATATTAATAGGAAACAAAAACAAGTACCTAACATTAAGGGCAAAAATAGCACAGCTATATAATTTGAATTTGGCGGGCAAACGATAAAGTCGACTCATGCGCCATCTGCGTTTACCTTCCTTGAAGACAGACAAGGAAGGTCCAGCAGCTATCTCTCTCTCGGATAATTTATTTACATTTAGTTGCTCGTCTCATTCTTGCCTCTGCTAAGGCTACGGGATGCCGGTGTTTGTATTTTGCCATGGCTTTTAAGTGCGCATGTTCGTCCACTCATTCATTTGTTTACTGCGCGAGGTCGTAAAAATCCGAAAAATGCTTCTTGCCACTGCGGATCTAAATGTAGGTTATCTATGCCCCGCAGTCGTGCGTATCGTGGGGATTCGGTGCAAAAAGTTTTGTATTCAATAAAATTGCAGTAATATGAATCTATTATACTACGCCTTAAATTACACCTGATCGTAAAATAAACCTTTACAAATAAGGTAAAACAGTTTTACCTAGACTACACTTAAACTTTGGATAAAAGGGATCAGAGATAAGTAGAAAACTCTGTTTTATTTAATCAAGGAGATATACAAACATAAAACAAAAGTCTTAACTTGATAAAAATGTTTTTATATTTTTGAGGACATGAAAAGTGCTTTCGAATTTTTCCCAGGCAGATTAATGCTCCACTTTCCTCTATCATTTGTAAATCCGGGCTCGGTGCGGCCTTGGTGCGGTTATATGTGGTCAGACCTTAATTCAGAAGATCAATCTGTTGCTATTAACAGCTTGTTTTTATCACGAACCTTTCAGAAGTTAACTTTGGCTTACTTAAAACTTCTTTTATCTATTCCACTTAAAATATAATTAAAACCTCCAAATAACAGTTGAGTAAGTCACTTTTACAAATTTTCAAACATGTAAGTCGATATGTTTTTTCTATCTAGACTGTTGTTGCTATGGTCAAAATCTGTAAAAATACTTTGAACAAATATAAAGGTTTATTTTTCCGAATGATATATTAGGTTTTTCATTTTAACTTCTTTTAGAGTTTAACTTTGCCATTAAAAAAACAGGTAAGTTAGTACCATGATCGTTTGACTAGGTAAGGTTGCCTCATTACGTCACATATGTACCGCACTGCTGGTTCCATTGGCGCCAACATAGCAAACAAGGATGTCTAGACGGATAATGCTATGAGAGCGAAAGAGCGCGATATACAATATTTAAAAATCAGGTAGAATAATCATTGTTAAATAATTTAATAATAGGAAATAAAGAAGTTACGGTAACATCTGGAATTAACAGTATTTAAAAGTATTTCTTTAATATTGACAAAAAACACAAACCACACTGTTAAAAACTTCATTAAATAATGAGCAAAATACATATGTGACGTATGGTCCGCCATGTTGCAAGGCTTACGAGGCAACCGTACCTAGTCAAACGATCTTGAGTTAGTACAGCATAAACGAAGTGACATTGCACACTGTATTAAAAAAGTAGCAGTAATTGTACACATATTAAATTGCCGTTTATAATAAATCCACCAAAGCAAGTCAACTTACATCTTTTTCTTTGTAAAACATACTTACTATTTTTTTCAATTAGGATTTTTTTCTTTTTTCAAAACTATTAAAAAGTAAGTGTTTATCTGTCATTTTTACACAAAAGTGATTTGTACAATGCATATTTTAGTCAGTTTTTCAGTTTATATCATGCCTATCCAACCTCTTTCAAAATAAAAAAATATATCAAAAAATACGAATGTGAAATGTCTAAAATTTTATACAACAAAAAACTCTAAATTTGATTTTACGTATATCGATATTTTCGACTTACTTGGTTTTCAAATTGTACGGGATAAATGTTATGTCAGCCACACACAATCCAAAAATCCTCTAAGAAGGAACTGCGCACACCTGACCTGAAAAATTTCCGGATTGTGTGTGGATGATTTTTATTTTAAACTTACCAGGAAAATTTTAATATGAATAAATAAAATCATTTGATAACAAAACCTGAGCAGGATCAAAACTGCTTTATCCACAAAAAAATTTGAGCTATTATAAAAGGAATCCTAAATGAAATGACGGAGATGCCATGTTAAATGACAAATCTATAGTAAAAACTGATTATTTTCGTAAAATGGTTTACAATAACAAAAATACGAGAGAAAGAGGACACACGTTAAATAGTGATGTCGATTAAATATATCTTCAATACCGTTAAACAGCTTATACAAAATTAGGTGTTTTGATATAGCCATGTTGACAGATTTCCCTTTTTTTTGTTGCAATATAAAGGATGTGTCAAATTTAATATATTCCATCTTTACCAGTTGCCGAGATATGACAACACCGAATTTTCTATAAATCTGGCAACGGTGCTGAAATGATCAAACCAATCAACCGTGTATAATACTTTACTAGTATTTGGGGTATTTATATATTGCCTAGATATTAATTTTTACATAAAAGGTGTAGAAATACAAAATTTTTGGTGATGTACTAGGATAATATCCCTTTTTCCTTATTCATAAAGATACAACTATTTTTTATCATAAACCATTACCGAAAAAACCAGCTTATTTGAGCATTACCTCTGACATACTTCCATTATTTTAAAACGAAGCCGATATCCATATCACCTCGATCTTACAACAATGGAAGAGAACTAGTCCTAAGCTATACTACTGGCGATAGACGGCCGATACTACACCGTTGCCGGGTTTAACATAGTCTCCCTATCATTAGATTTTGGGCCACCGGGTAGTTGGTCATGACTAAAGGTTGATGCTGCGCGTGCGCGCTCGCCGGTGACGTGAACAGCGAGGGAGAGATTGCTCCGCCTATCAGCTGGGCGGTGTGTGTGGAGGTCGGACTTGCTGCTACTCTGCCTGAAATAGTTAAGAAAATGTGTTTTTTTTTTAATTAAAAATAAGATGTTAAGGAGGAAATTTTGCATTGTTAACTAAAAGATTATTTAGCAAATATACCAACCTCTACTTATACCAAACAAAACATATTGCCCTATAACTGGCCGTTCATTAATTTTTTTAGCTACATAAACGACAATAGGCTTGTTGGTTTATTATTATTATTATTATTATGTATTATAATTTTTTTTTTGATACTTAAACATGTGTCAAATTTTATGTTTATCTGTGAACTAATTCGCATACACGTCGTCCATCTTAAATTCATGGGCATTTTTTGCCGATGCGTGGAAAGTCTAAGACATAGCGCAAATTGGGACGCGTGCAACGCGACACAGCATAGCACGTACTTTTGTAACCCAATAACATCAAATTAAACAGCTCAAATTGACTAGCGACATGATGTCGCGTCTACGCGTGCATGCTTTGCTTTTGTAGTAGTGGCACAGTTTCTCGTGTCGCACGCGCCTTGTTTTCAGAGAAATAAAGGTTTGTTGTTTTGTTTATTGTCGATATTATCATATTCTAACCTAGCTGTAGTTTTTTTTTTATCTTGGGACAATCCACGAAGGCTAAAAGCCTAAATACTAACGTACCGTAGGTGTCTTAAGAGGAGGAGGGAGTTTGTTGACATGGGACTTAAATACTTGAAGATTTAGGGGAAAGATAAGACCTTCGCGAGCAGCAGGTTCCACATTCTAGAAACTCTAGAGATAAAAGAACAAACAAAGGGGAAAGTTCGGAGTCTGTCCAGTTGGACCGTATAGGGATGCATACGCGAGGCACCACGAGTTTCTCTGTTGGGTACTGTGAGTGGAGGAACTATACTGGACAATTCTTCAGAGCAAAAGCCATGGAAGTACCTATAAAAATACGATAAATTCCCCACAGCCCGACTGATGGGCAAGAGAGGGAAGCCTTTCTGTAAATGAAGGATCATTAATGAGACGAATAGCTCTTCTTTGAATGGAATCAAGAATGCTTAGGGTTGTGGGGACACCATGCCCCAGATATGAGAACAATATTCCAAGGAGGTCGGATTTGGGACACATAAAGTGTATAAATTAGAAGAGGAAAAATACTTTTTGGCTCGAAAGAGAAATCAAAAGCTTTTTGAAGCTGACGTGGCTATAGATACAATGTGTTTATGCCAGTTAAGGTTACTTTCAAATGTGACGCCCACAGAGATTAAAGGTGTGTTAGCTCTGTAGAACTTGGCCCGCTCATAGAGTAGAGGATGAGTATTTGATGACTTTTTTTCACTGACAAGGGAACACGATTGTGTTTTGGATGCATTAAAATGGACGAGATTTTTGGCGCCCCAATCCAATATTAGAATTGAAGATAGTGCGAAAGAGATATCTGCATGGCTCTGCGTTTGTTTTCCAAATCAAGTTTAGTGATGGGTTTAAGAACCTGAAAACTGGAGTGAAGGGTACTATCGTCGGCGAAACTATGAATGGAATTAGTTGTGGACGAGAGAAGGTCGTTGATGTGAAGAAGAAACAATGTTGGTGCCAGAACTGAGTCCGAAAGCACTCCAGCATTTACTGTGGTGAAAGCTTGAAGAATGGCCGTCCACACATAACTGACATACGTCGATCAGATAGATAACTAGAGAGTCAAGTACAGAGTTTAGTTGAAAGGCCATAGGAGGAGTTTATTAAGAAGTGCGGCATGCCAGACCTGGTCAAAAGCTTTGGATATATCAAGAGCAACGATCTGGGACACCACCTAGAAACTCAAGAGACCTATTCCAGCAGTGTGATACGAAGGAAAGAAGATCTGCTGTAGATCTTTGTGGCGAGAATCCATACTGCCTGTCATGCAAATTTTAGTGTTTTTCTAAATACTTAAGAATTTGTGAATTGATGAATTTTTCCATTACTTTACAAAGAACTGAAAGAATTAAAATGGGTCCTATAGTTAGATGGAAGAGATTTAGATCCTTTCTTGGGAATAGGTTAAACACGTACAGTTTTCCAGCTTTCCGGTAGTTACTCTTTTATGCAATTAGTAATCTAGAACGTAAATTTAACAATAATTCGCGTCTCGATATGCGGTGAACCTGGCACGTT